>CAWUFW010023519.1:0-74451 GCA_963921515.1 Calotriton arnoldi
TGTTGCAGATAAAGACATCATAGCTTGAATCCTATGATTAAAATATCTGCACACATTTACAGGATCCAAGGAACACAGTTCTCCAGCTGTCTTCAATTTTTTTTTTCAAAACAGATTTTATTTGGTATTTCCAGTAACATTTGGGCGGGATCCCTACATGTACCTGTAAGAAAGCATAAATTAACAGAGATACCATCATTTCACATTTCGTGCAAAGCCTGCGAACATGCAGGAAAACCAAAAAAACAGTATGCAGACAGATCCAGACTCAGCTAGACAAAACCCAGGATAAAAGTATAGGGAGACAGATAAGCCCAATGTGGGGCATAAGAAAATCAGGAAAGTGCGCCTGCTGAGGTGTGCCATTCAAGGTTCTGCTGATGGTATGGGGGGAGCTCAATCCCATGGTACATTGCCCAGCGGGTCCAGATTTTAGGGTGTTTCCGGGGGCAACCACATGCCAAAAACACAGCAATTTCCACACCCATACACCTATCCAGCTCTGTCTTCCACTTGCCCAGGTTTGGGGGGAGGTCCCCTTCCACAGCTGTGCTATATCACGTTTGGTGATGGTGAGGGCCAAAAAGAGTAGGTGTTGCTTATATCTATTGCCTCCAATCCCGTCGGTGCTATGTAGAAGAAAGAGTCGTGGGTAACCCTGGGCGAAGTACTACGCTACGTTCACGTAGTTTGCGAAGTTTGCGCTACTTTGCACAACACGAATTGCATGTAGCACAGTGCAAACACACGTAGCGTAGTGCAGCGGTCATTTTTTGCTTGCTCGCGGTCCTCAACGTCAAGTTGGCGACCGCGAGCAAGCAAATGATATCCCGGGCGAGACTTTTTCCTCGTTCGCGATCAGCAACATCAAGTTGCCGATCGCGAGCGTGGAAAATAAGCCTCCTGGCGAGATTCTCAACGCGGGAGGTCAGGTTTCTCATTGCGAGTGGTCGCAGTATGCTCGCGTCCGCTCGCGATGAGAAACTACCAGTCCGCGTTGAGAAAGCTGCCGCTCGAGTAAAAATACTACTCGAGCGGCAGTAAAAGACAGCTCGCACTGTGCAAGATGCCGTTTTCAATGATTGCACAGTGCGGACAAGCATCCGGCACTGTGCAATCATTGCCGAACAGCGCACTACGCAGTTCGCGTAGTGCTATGCGTGGCTCGGCGTAGTGCGAGCTGCACTTGCGTGAGCTTCGCGGCGCTGCTACCGCGAACTACGCACAGGCTTAGTCGTGGGTCGTATGGGAGTTCCCAAGCCAACACAGTACTGAATCACGACGAGACCCTGCGGCATAAGGGCTGCAATGTGGAGCACCCCCAGACTGTATGAAGAAATGTCCCTTCTTCTCGTTCACATCTCAGGCATGTAGGGGATTGGATTGTGCCCATTGCCCAAAGTCTGGTTCGGGTATAGTATGCGTGGTGCAAGTATTTAAATTGTGTAAGTCCGTACCGTGTAGACAGCGCCGCACCCCAAGGGCTGGCTATGGCCTCTGCCCAGTCATCGTCAGTCAGGTCTGGAATATCCTCTTGCCATGCGTGTCTGATCCTGTCTAGGGTGGTCTGGGTGTGCGTCATTAGTGTTTGATATGTTTGTCTGATTTTATGTAGGCCTAAGTCACCCATTAAGAGGCGTCCTTCGAGAGGATGGAACTCAGGCAGGGACTCTAGGGCCCGGATCAGGGGGGTCAAGGCGTGGCGGAATTGAAGGTATTTATAGAACTGGGACTTATGTAGTTGGAAGTCGCTCTGAAGTTGCTGAAATGATTTCAATGTGGTGCCCCTCATTACGTCACCCAGGGTCGAGATTGCTACCAAGTCCCACCCACGAAAACCGGGCAGGGCAGCCACAGGGCGGAGATATGTATCATGCCACAAGGGGGTCACGCGAGTTAGAGTCCCACTCCATCCCATCCGCCGGACGGTAGACCCCCAAAGCTGGATCACTACTTGGCCCGCAGAGGGCAGCAACTCCAAGGTATGAGAACTGTAGAGGAGCCGGAGAACAGGGGTCTTGTCCATGGCGGCATGTTCAAGTGCGAATGCCGGATCAGTTGGGGAGTTATACCACCATTCATTAATTATTAAGACGTGCGAGGCGACATAATATGCATAGACGTCGGCTGCTGCAATTTCTCCACAGTACATGGACTGTGTGCAGGTGTGGAGAACCACTCTGATCGCACCCCCGTTCCAGAGGAATTTATTGAGTATGGCGTTCACTTGTGCAAACCAGGATCTAGGTATCTTAAAAGGAAAGTTTTGCAGTTTGTATAGGATTCGGGGCAACAACACCATCTTAAAGATGGCAGACCTGCCATATAACGATAGTGGAAGGGAAGACCAGATTTCCGTTTCATTAGTAAGACTTGCCAGCAGCTCGCTGATATTGTACGTCCAGGAAATTTTGGGGCAAGGCGATATGAAGATATCCAGGTACTTGAAGCCCTCAGTTGCGTGTGACAGCTGCGATGCCCAGGTACCACAACCTTGGTTGCCGCAGACTGGGAAGAGTATAGATTTAGCAGAGTTAGTGTGGAGGTCAGTAGTGTCCCCAAACACTCTTAGGATTTGCAGGATGTGCGGTCCCGAAAACCACGGGTCCGTCATGAAGAAGAGGACATCATCCGCATAGAGTGATATATGGTCTGAATGTGATCGGGACCATTCAAACCCTCGGAGTACCGGGTCCCCGTGAACCCTGGCTGCCAAGGGTTCTACCGCTAAAGCGAATAGCAGCGGGGATAGTGGACAGCCCTGTCTTGTGCCCCTATGGATAGAGAAGGGATTTGAGTGATGCCCAGCTATACGGACTGAGGCTGTAAGATTAGTGCAGAGCAGTCGGACGTATGCCACAAAGAGAGGGCCAAAGTTCACCGCTTCAAGTAGCTGGAACAGGTAGACCCAACTTAATGAATCAAATGCTTTGTCTATGTCTGCCAATAGGAGGGCGGCGGGGCATCCCAAGGTATGGCCCATCGCTATGGCATTATGCACTCGTCGTATGTTATGACGGGTAGCCCTCTGTGGCATGTAGCCCGACTGATCTGGATGGATTAAGTCCGTAACACTTGTCCGGAGTCGGTTCGCGAGAACCTTCCCTAGTAACTTAGGCTCAAAATTTATGTGGGATATGGGGCGGTATGATGATGGGTCCTCCGGGGGGCGTCCGGGTTTGAGGACTAGGACTATTTATGCATGTCTCTAGTCTCGGGGCAGAACACCCTGGTTGTGTGCGTCGTGGATGGCTGTGAGCAGGTGAGGGCCCAGGACATTTATGTTTGGCCGCAAGAATTCCATGGGGAACCCATTTGGCCCGGGGGCCCGCCCCGGGCGAATGGCATGTAATGCCGTGGACAACTCTTCCAATGTGATTGGGGCTTCAAGTTGGTCCCACACATGGTCTGTGAGTCTAAGTAGAGGTATATCTCTGAGAAATTCCGCTATCTGATCTGCGGAAAGTCTCCCTCAGTGGTCATACAGGGAGGAAAAGTGTTGAGCGAACTCCCGAGCCACCTGGTCCGGTGAGGAGCAGAGACCCCCGTCGGCAGCCCGCAATGTAGGCACCACAGTAGGGGATTTATCGGCTTGTCAGAGCCTAGGAAGCATTTTGCTCAATTTATCACCCCACTGGTATAGTCAGTACTGTGTGATGCTACCCAGATCTCCTTGGCCTCTCCCATTAGATATTGTCGTAGTTCCTGCTGCGTCTGTAGCAGATTGCACCTGACTGATGGATCTGGGGATCGATTGAGCTGTATTGTTAAAGACACCTGGCGCGCCTCGAGTTCAGCCAATTGTTTACGCAACTTGCGCTTTTCTTTCGTGCGGTAGCTAATTTCAACACCTCGCACAGTAGGTTTCAGGGCCTCCCAAAGGATACCCGGAGACGTGGCCGAGTCAACATTAGTGTCCAAATATTCCTCTATTGCGGTTTGGAGCATTGCTTGGTAGTCAGGATTATGGAGGTGCCATGGGGACATCCGCCACCTGAAGGGGGGTCTGCGGGAGCTGGTATGTAATTTGAGGGAGATTGGAGAATGATCAGTAAGCCCTCTGGGTAGATGCATGATCTGTGAGACTCAATGCAGGAATATACAAGGTGTAAAGAAATGGTTGAGGCGGAACTGGGATCCATGCACTGTGGACAGGAAAGTGAACCCGAGTTCTACGGGGTGGTACTCTCGCCAGACATCAGCCCAGCCTTGGGTGGATATCAGCGTGTGTAGTTTGGTGGTACCCGCTGGCAGAGGGCAGTCCGAGTTGCGCTGCCTATCACTGGGGCCCATGGTATTGTTCCAGTCACCCCCCAGAAGGGAGAAGCCCTCCTGTAATTCCCCCCAGAGTCTGGTAACCCTATCAACAAAGGTGGCTCCTAATGGAGGGGTGCGAAAATACTGCCTAGGGTAATGTGCTCACCATAGAGTATGCCAGTGACCACTACAGACCTGCCCCCATCATCAACCCAGGTGCGCTCATGTTGGAAGAGGACCCTACGGTGTATGAGGATGGCCGTGCCGCGCGACCCCCTGACAAAACCGGCATGGTATACCTGATGAAAACCGAATCTAGCCAAACAGGGGGCTTTGGTGCCCAGAAGATGAGTCTCCTGCAGGAGCAGGACGTCTGCCCCATATCGTTTGGCCTGACGTAAGACCGCACCTCGTTTAATCTTGTTTAGTAGGCCCCTGACATTTCATGAAACTACCACAAGGTCCCCAATTGGGATTGTACCTGTCTGTGTCCTCATCCCGCATCTCTAAAGGCATCATCGGGGTACTGTCTGAATCGAGATAGAGAAGTCTGCATATCCTGAAACAATATAACTAAATTTCCCAAGAAACCCCCACCCCCAACCGACACTTCCGGAAACTAGGAGCATCTGTCGCGGTGTAAGGTGCTCCGGGCCCCCAACAGGGGGACCCGGGGCACCCACTCCAACTATACCCTACCCTCCCACTACACATTAACGATGGGGGATAGGAATGTCTGGTGCGCAGCTGCTCCACCGCTGGGCACCCACGCCAGTTCAGAGAACGTTAAACATTAATCCTGTTTCAATGCGTAAAAGGTCCATGACTGGCACATATTGTCCCGGGGATACATCTACTTCTTTCAGGGAGGGCGTTCAGGGCTGGAGGATCACCTGTCGGAGCTGGAACGATGGCCCCGCTTGGATTTGGTCCTGCGAGGCCTGTTGCGCTGCGAACTTTGGGAAGAGTCTGATTCTCGTGGTGGAGGTGTATGCGGTTTCAGGTGTTGATGTTCATCAGTCCATGCAAAGACAGCCTCTGGAGAGTCGAAAAAGAAGGATTTGGAGTTATATATGACGCGCATCCTGGCAGGGTACAGCAACATATATTGCAGGTTGAGGTCTTGTAACAAAGGACTGGCGTTGTTGTTGCACCAAGCGCGTGTAGTGCGGGAATATCATTGTAGGTTTGGAGTCATAATGAAATTTCTCTTTATGTGTCCTGGCGAATGGTAGGATGGCGTCCCGGTCAGCATAGTTTAACAGTTTTGCGATCACTGGTCTGGGGCTTACACCTGGGGGCGGCTTTTGTGTGAGCGCCCGATGGGCCCGCTCGACAACGAAACAGATGGAAAGCTGCTCCGCCGGCATGTTATCTTTGAGCCATTGGGTGATAAATCGAGTCATGGAGGGCCCCTCGCATCCCTCCGGCAGGCCTACAAAACGCAGGTTATTGCGCCTCGCGCGGCCTTCGGCGTCTTCTACCCTGGATGCCAGTTCTTGGGAGACAACCGTCAGTTTATTCACTTTTTTCTGGAGGGTTGAAACCGAATCTTCCACTGTCGACACACGTGCTCCGCCTCGGTGATGCAGTCTACAGCCTGCCGGAGATCCTGGTGCAGAAAAGAGACTTCCGTTCCTACAGCACTGATCTTGGCATCCAATTTATCCCTGGCATCATTGATCGCCGCTAGGAGGGCGGCGTTGTCAGGCACTACACCTCCACCCTCTCCTCCCGTGGAGCCCCAAGTCGGCGTGGTGAATTGATCCGGGGTGCCCTGTTTGGGGCCAGGGCCGCCAGGTTTATCTCGACCCATCGTGTTCTGGCAAGGAAGCAAGTGCCAAGGTCTGCCACCAGAAGATACATTGAGCTTGTTCCCTTACCGTTACCAGGGAGGAGGACTCGTGCCAAATAGAGCAGCAGGGGTGAAGTCAAGTTCGCCGTAGGGGAGCGCCCCCCGGTGGGCCCTTGCGGAATTAGGCGACCTCAGGACCGCAAGCCGCACCGAGCCTACCCCGGCTGCTTCCACAGCCCGCAGTCACCCGCTAAGGAGGCCCCGTAAGAAGACCAACCTTGCCGGACCACCCACCAGTAGCACCCCCCACAGGGGCTCCGTCTCCAATGTCAAGCAGTGCCGTTAGGCCTCCCAGGAGCTGTGCACTCCCTACCTCTTCGAGTTCGCACCCCGGGTGAATGCTGGAGGAGCGGGATGCGGCTCCCCAGGCCATCCGGGGGTAGTGCAGCAACTTATGAATCCTACTCCGCCTGGTCTGTGGAGACATTGGTGGTAGGGGTTGGCCTCCTGTGAGTGGTGGCGCCGGCCCCCGATGCAGCACCTGGGGGGGGAAGCGCAAGGACCACAGTTGGTAGCAAGGCCTCTTAAGGCTGTCTAGATTGCCGCTGTAGTCACTGTACGTGGGCACTCCCAGCTTGGGATCGGACGGCCCCTTAACTCCCCTCAGTGCTGGGGTGCCTTCTTTTGAGGGCCGCCAAGTTTAAATCTGCCAGCCAGGTGCAGGGCAGGCCTGCCGCGGAGGCCCTCTCAGGTGCCGGGCCGCACCAACACCTGCACAGTTCCCCAGCGCACCTGGCCGGCCATCAGCAACCTTGCGCTCTCGGAGGGAGGGAGGGGGCAGCCCCACCGTGAGCCAGCCCTGGCGGGGACCGGGAACCATATGAGGAGTATGTCGAGGCCCCGGGGAGTCCCCATGCCCACCGGATCTCTCACTTCCCGGCCTCGGC
This sequence comes from Calotriton arnoldi, assembly GCA_963921515.1. NCBI lineage: Eukaryota > Metazoa > Chordata > Amphibia > Caudata > Salamandridae > Calotriton > Calotriton arnoldi. The sequence continues at coordinate 7,000 of CAWUFW010023519.1, forward strand.
CGGAGCCTCCGTTCCCGATGAACTCCGGGTCTTGAGCCTCGCCTCCGGGTGTCAGGTGTGCTCTCGGGTCAGGCCCGACCTCCGCGGCAGCTCTCGCTCGTCAGGGTGATAGCAATCAATCTCCCCAGCCGCCAAATGCAGACCAGCAAATGCCCAGGGATGTCAGGAGCAGGACCCGTTTACTGTAGAGTCCTCAGGTCAGGATTAACGTCGGATATAATGCCGGATTATGGCGCGGGCGCGCCGAGCTCTATCAGGCTGTGTCCGCCATGCTGGCTGTCAAAGCCACGCCCCTTTTACAACACATGTAATTGATTTTGAAAAGAAAGGTCAACGTACAAACATATATCATCCAACATATGGACTGAGCATCTCCCGGACATCAAAAAATATGCTGTTGTGTATTTAAATATAGAATTCTGACCAAACAGCCCATTCCCTCCCGCCCCCCCATATCAACTATCTAACTCCCTCCCCCACCACATCCCGGCTCACTTCTGTAGTATCACATCGTATGTCTATCTAGTCACACACGGCTTCCCTAGTATATTTGATGCTCAATCTGCAACTACACTCATTCTGAGTCTTTAGGGGTCATGCAGGATCTATGTCTGCCTAGTACTCCGCTTATCTAGTGGTATATGTTTATTCAATGTAGAGAAGGTTTCACAGAGACAAAAGATTCAAGTATAGCAACCCACTCTAACGAAATAGGATTCTTTCTCAGACCTCTATTCTCCTCCCTCCTAATTTCCATACTTTCAGCTCCGCCCCATCGAACCACCTCATCGTGTCAGGTCATCGCTGACGGAGGCTTTGCTGACTTACATTTCATCGTAATTGATTGTTTTGCCAGTATTAGTGCCAGATTGGCAAATCTAGTGTGTGTGCCATGTGTTTTGCGCTTCTTACCCAGGCCCAACAGACATCGTTCTATTGTGTCGCTCCCCCCTTCAGGAGATGATTCGTTAAGTAGTTTGTGTACAATCTCCCAGAATGGTTCTTGGACGTGGGTATGACCAAATCATGTGCAGCAGGTCAGCTGATTGTGCATGACATCTGGGACAAGTATTTGCTGCATCAGGGAACATTTTGCTCAATTTGTAAGGTGTCAGGTATGCTCTTTGTATGAGCATGAGTTGTATCATCTTAAATTTAGGGTTCCTGGACACTTTCTTGGGGTGTTCAAGTACTCTGTCCCAGTCTTTGTCTGTTAATTTATGTCCAATGTCCCTGACCCATTTTTCCCTCAGCTCTAATAGTGGTATAGCTGCATGGGTACGGATACCTCTATATATCCACCTGGTCAGATGTCCCTCATTACCCATTAAATACAGCATGTGTGTGAGTGCGTGCGACTTGGGCTCCATACCGTCAGGCGACCAGGTATTTTTTATAAATCTGATGATACTGGCGTGGAGGATGTATAGCGTATTGGACACTCCTTGCTCTCTCACAAACGTGTCATGGTCCATGAGCGTGTGGTCTGCAACACATTATCCCCACCGTGTTCACTCCCTCATCAGCCCACTTATTCAGACATCTCGCAGTCACTATTCTAGTCGGCGTAGGGATGCCCAGCAATGGAATATTAGCGGCGTATGGAACCAGTTCCCCAGTGTACCGTATAGCTCTTTTCCAGTATGTGACAGCCACTTTTAGAAGCGGTGGTGCTATCGGGCTAGGTTTCCTCCCGGTAATAGTAGGGTGTGAAGCATCCCCTTTTCCCAGTCCTTCCTAGACATCCCAATCTCCTGCAAATTATGGCCCGCAGTCCAGTAGGATAGCCACTGGAGTTGGCTAGCATAGCAGTATGCCTAGAAGTCGGGAATTCCCAGTCCACCGCAGCCTGTATCCAGCTGTCATTTCTGAAGTCCTACCCTTCTCCTCCCTTTGCTCCAGATTAATTCAGTAAGCATCATATTTAACAATTTGAATATATGTGCTGGAATCAATATCGGCAAGTTGGCAAAATAGTACAACAGACGGGGCAACATGACCATTTTGGAGATGGTTACTCTGCCTGCTACAGAGAGTGGCAGTGAAGTCCAGAATGCAATCTGGAATTTAAGTGCCTTGATCGTGCGTCCTACATTACCCTCTAACATATCATGTGACTCCCTTCATATTTGTATGCCGAGGTATTTAAATGTTGTGGGTGCCACGGGAAACGTCCACCGTCCAAAATGTACAGGGTCAGTGCGGGCCAAGTCCCTAAAATAATAAGCGTATGATTTAGATTCATTAATCGACAGGCCTGAGAGTGTCTGGAACTGTGCAAACACCGTGGGGAGAGGCTCGTTGGGACCCTGTAGATTGTTGAGATAAAGTATGAGATCGTCTGCGTATGCGGAAATAGTATGAGTCATGGCTGATAACTGGATGCCCCTGCCTGTCGCCACCTCATGTATCTTAATAGCCAAAAGCTCGAGGGCCAACACAAATATCAGGGGCGAAAGAGGGCATCCCTGTCTTGTGCCCCTAGCTATTGAATAAGGTGGTGAAATATGGGTCCCTGTTCTGGCCCGGGCCGTTGGGTCGGTGTACAACAGCCTGACCCAATTTACATATTCCTCTGGTATCCCAAATAACGGTAAAGTTCTCAGCATATAGCTCCAGTGTAGCGTATCGAATGCCTGTCTCATATCCAGTGAGATACAGCCATCATTGGTATTGTCTGCTGGGGTCACCGATTGTATCTGGTGTAGTCGCCTTATATTTAGTGATGTACTCGTACCCGGTACAAAGCCGCACTGGTCTACATGTATCAGTTGTGTGAGACATGGTTGTACCCTTTGGGCTAGAATTTTACTAAGGATTTTGTAATCCGTATTCAGGAGAGAAAGGGGGCGGTAGCTTGACATATTGCTGGGGTCCTGCCTGGCTTTAAGATGGCTGCAACTAAAGCTTGTCTCGAAGTGGGGGGCAGTGATCCCGACTCCAGCGCCGCGCCATATAATTTTTGTAGGTGAGGTGATCCAGCGGTCTACTAACAACATATACTCTACTACCATGTACTCATTTGGGCCCATATATCTCGCTTCCGCTACACTCTAAGTAAACCACTGGAGTTATTTAGTTTTATATGTTACTCATACCTCAAGATCTAATTATTACTTCTTTAACTAAACCTTCTGCTGATCAAATAGTTCTTTCCTCTGGTCAATGGACCAGTTAGGTAGATCTAGTTGATGGCAATAAATGACATGACTTATTATGCATTTCTGAATAAGTGTAAAATATTGACAGACTCAATAAGTTTTAAAATCTTTATCTAAATTATGGGTTTTGAACCATCTCAAAGCATTTCAGTACAAACGCCCTCATTCGCGGAAGTACCAATTCATAAAAATATCTCAATAACACTTATCAAATCAGATCCACACAATAACTAAGCTCAGAAAGGAGAGGATAGAGACAGAAGAGCATATATCAAATGATGAATCTCTTAGTTGCCAAAGTATGGTGTGAAGACCAACCCCCTGGCCAACGGGCTGGTAGAGGCCTCCCAGGACAGATCAGGAGACAAAGGCTTCAGGACAGGAATCAGGACAGGATACCCCACCTCACTAGTTACCGACAACTATGTCGCACCCCTCTCTGACACTCTCTTCCTCCTCGTGGTTCTTCCGCAATTGTCTTTCTAAAACCCACCCAAATCTAGTAGATGATTCTGCATTCGATTTCTTCGTCAGATTTTCAGAGCACCCCCCGGCACACCCCGTTGTCAAGCTTCTTCAACGCGCATCAAAGCTTCTTCTTGACTTCCCAAAATCTCTCTCTCCAGCGCGTGCCCCACCAACTTCTCCCTTTTTCTAACTAAACAACCTCAATTATACCTTTTTCATAGGCATGTACCACCCATTAATGTTTCATTTGCACAGAATACTAACTTCTGATTGGACGGCTAGGGGGGATGATCATCATACCACACTTATTTTCATTTATTCTCTTTTAACCATTGTTTTCCAAACCCCTCCCATCAAACTTTATTCTGCCCTTCCTTTCCCATACATCTTTAAACTTTATTAAATACATTTGTAACTGATTTCTCGAATAAGTTCCTTCATATGAACTCTTCACCCTCATGTTCCCAGGGCACATCTCCGCCAACCTTGGACTTGTGACAAATTCATAGTCATCTTCCAGGCTTCCGTAATAGGGCGCATGCGTCGCGCCATATTGGTCTGCTCAACTCGGACAACTTTAACAGGCCCAAATACGCACTAATAATAAAGTCGAGAAAGAAGAGTATTATTCTAAAAAATAAATGATTTCATTGTATACCACCAACCTCTATTCTAACCCATACCATTTGTTATTTTTCTCTTTGCATTTGCGTTAGTTATAAACCCATTTCTAATTTCAGCAAACAGGTGCCATGCATGTGAGCTTTCAAGCGGCCATTTTATAGCTGTTTGCGCATGCGCAAGAATTTCCCTCCAAGCGAAAGCATGCCATACTACGTAGATGCAGTAGACGCATGTGCAGTAAAGATCCCATGTTAAATGCGTCCTAGTCCTACATCCGTGTTATTTGCAGTTAGTAAACACATAGGCAAGCTTCATTCTTTTCTCGCGTATAATGAAAAATGGATATTATTAATTACGAGACATGTCGTTAGTAATTCGCTAGTAAGTTAATTCGAGGAGATTTCTTCCGAGCAAGTCTCGTGTCCGAGACCTTGCTCCATCAATCCCTCTCTGATGGCATATTAAGCCATCACAAAATTCCCTTCCACCCCAGATATCAACTTTAGCACTTCTCAGTTTTCTCTATTTGGCCTCCCAACTTTTCATCAACTATCTCATTTCCTTCTAAATCTCGCATCTTCTTGTATAATCTGCCTTTCATTTCTTCCAAGCATATTTCCTCATACTTCCTTTTACGTGTTTGTCCCTTTCCTCTTTTATTCAAATGTACTTTTTCTTTTGCACCTTTTCTACAGCATCTGTATGTAATCATTATTAACATCACTATTCTTATTATCATCACTAATGGTATCATTATTTGACCTAGAAAACTTTTCCCAAACCCAAGAAACCATTTCCCTATTGATGTTATACCTTTTGTTAGTTTTCCCCACATACTGTCAACCTTCAGTTGGGTCAAATCTTTATGCATTCTCGTAATATTTTCAATATATCCTTTAATTTCTCTGCTCTTGTCCGGAATATAAGTGCAACAATGTTGAACTTTCAACATGCCACAAACTCCACCTTCTTTTGCCAATAATATGTCAAGAGCAAGACGGTTCTGTAAAACCATTGATCTAATTGCAACCAAATCTGTGTTAATCATTAAAAATCCTCCTGCAGTGTCTGTAGAAAGACGATCAACTATGGTTGATAACTTACACATTTTCTGTGAATTTAGAATGACTCCAACTGAGGGTATCAGTGCACTAAAAATATCTCCTACAATTTAAGAAAAACTAGCCCTTTTCCTTTATGTTAGTCTATTAGTATTTCCATTGGTTCCACTGATTTTAACTACATGATACATTTTTGGAAAAACTATTCCAAAATAACAGCTTCCGTACCATCTTGCAGGTAACCGGTAATAGGCATTGTTCCCACAAACATAATACACTCCTGGAAACACAGGATCAGTTCCCGATTTTAGTCCCCATCCTCCTAATATTAGGAAGTTATGTTCACATTCACTGGAACCAATGTAATTATTGTTATAATCTGTCTTTAATCTATGGAGGCAGAATTTTCCCCTTTTCACAAAGTCCAGGGACATCGCAGCATGAGCCTTGCCACTTGCATAGATTCTCTCCTTCCCAACCCATGGAGGTACATGGGTTTTCTGTGTAGTTGCCTTCTTCAATAAATCCTGTCTCCTTTCTTCTACTAAATCTAAAAATTCTTTTTCTTCTTTTCTTAATGTACATGTTAAATTATCTTCATGTGCCTGAACTAAATCTATTGAACTCATTGTTATGAAAAATTCACCCATAAATCGTGCATTTTTACTACTAACTACTGGATTCATATTCTTTCTAATAGGAAGTTCAGGAAATATTACATCTAAATTAGAATAAAAATACTGCAATCTCCCTGTAGTGCAAAATAAACTTGACAAAATACTACATGATACTCCATAAGTTAAAGGTATATGGTGATACGTCATTCCTTCTGATACTGATGAGGGCAATTTCATGCATACATAACAGTTGTTAATTTGCATGGTGTTAGCATACTGAAATAATAATTTGACAAACACATTAGAAGACGTATTATAATCTGATTCATTATGATAATTTGCCTCATCTTCCACTCCTATTTCTATTTTAGTTTCTCTTAATCTATCTACTTTATCATTAGTATCTGTATTATTCTTGTCACTTGTTTCCATTATTAAAGGTACTCCTACTGTTAGGAATAACCATCCTAATATTGCTAATAAAATACTACAAAAACAAAATCTAAAACACTTTCTTTTAATTCCACATTTTGGTTTTCCGCTAACTTCATTGTCGGCCATTTTGTCTCTGAGTAAATTTATTTTCTCTTATCTTTTCTCTTTTACAGTCCTTTGTCTTTTTTATTCTTAAGGAGGTTTCAATTGGCTTTCGTCAATTTGTGCAATATGGACTTCTTCTGTCTCATCAGTCAAATCCAGAGACTCAAATTCCTCAAGAATGACGTACGTCCACTCTGGAGCCTTGTATTTTCTGTTTAAGTTTCTCAATCTTGCACTTCGAGTTATTTTTGCTAATGTTTGCTTGGATCTTGTTTGACATGTGATTTCATTCACTTGTTCTGGTTTCTTTTCAGATTTTCTCAGGTGATATTTTAGTTTCTTTACTCCAGCTGGCCAATTGTCTCCCTTTCTGACTTTTAATTTGTACTGCCTTTTCACCTTCCTTATCTCCTTGTAAAGTTCGTTTTATTTCATTTAATCTGGGCACAATCTGTTCTATTTCTTTGTTCTCTGTGCTTGTACCTTCTTTTGCTTCTTCCTGCTCAGGTTCTACTGTATTTTGTTCTACCTTTTCCTGAGCTTGTTCTTCTAATTCTGTCTGATCTTGCTCAGGTCTTATTTCAAATCTTTCTTCTTCTGCCTGAGTTTGTTCTTCTAACTCTATCTGGTCCTGTTCAGGTCTAAATTCAAACTTTTCTTCTTCTGCCTGAACGTGTTCTTCTCTTTTCCCTCCTCAGGTTTGTTTATGTCTTTTTCTGTTTTCACCTGAGTGTGTTCTTCTTCCTCTATCTCTTCCTGACTACTTTCTTGTCTTTTCAGTTCTGTTCTTCTTCTGGTCTCAATGGCATCATCAATTACTTCAATCACTGGGATCAATTCTTCCTGACTTAGCTTGGGCTGTTCATCATATGGTTGCCTTTCAGAATCTATCACTCTAGTTTCTTCTATTTCACAGCTTACAACTCCTGATGCCTCAGCCTGCTCAGTCAATGGTGGTTCTTGTTGATCTAATGGGCTCGGTACTCTTCTGGAATGACTAGCGTGAATCCAATTGGGCAAACCTGCACAATTCACTGCTGTGGTAGTGACTAGTATGACTTGCCTTGGTTTGTCCCACCTTGGTGCTAGACACGATTTTCTTGCGTGTTTCTTCACTAGCACCCAATCTCCAGGATTCAAATCATGCGCTTGATCTGGCTGTCTTTCAACTGCATCTTCTCCAACCTGATGAGAGATAGAACTCATCATTTCAGCCAATCCTTTGTAATAGCCCAATGCCAGATCATCAGTTATACTCATTAGTTTATTTCCAGGAATGAACGCCTGTCTCATTGCTCTTCCGATGAGTACCTCATGTGGACTCATTCCTGTTTTTCTTTCTGGAATACTTCTGAGACCCATTAGTACAAGGGGCAATGCATCTGGCCATTTCAGCCTTGTGGATGCACACACTTTTCCCAATCTTGACTTGATTGTGCCATTTATTTGTTCAACAATTCCAGAAGCCTCTGGACGATAAGCACATTGTAGTTTTTGTTCAATGTTAAATGCAGCACAGATTAATCGAATTATTTCATTATTAAAATGAGGGCCTCTATCTGATTCCAAAGTGACCGGAAAATTAAACCGTGGCACCAACTCCCTCAAAAATAGTTTGGCAGGTGTAAGACTGTCATTTCTTCTAGTAGGCTAGGCTTCCACCCATCTTGAGAAAAGGCACACTATGACTAGTACATATTTCAATCCGTTGCAAGGGGGTAACTCAATGAAACCTAACTGCCTTTCCGATTTTTCCCCAGCTTACCACTGTCTTTCTACCTGGGTTCTGCTGTTGACAGGTTAAGAATCTTTGGCAAAGGCTCTCTGCGATTACCCTGAACTTCGGATTGTACCAACTCTGTCTGAATAGTCTGATCATTGAATCTCTCCCTATGTGTGTTGCTCCATGATACACCCTTGCCATTTTTGAAAGTAGACAATCTGGCATGACTGGTCTTCCATCTAGATAGACCCATACTTCATCATGTGGTCTTTTAGTACAGGCTACCTTTATCCAGATTTCTTTTTCCTTTTCCTCAACTTCTTCCTGCAATTGTCTAATCTCATCCCATGTCTCTGGCACTGAGAAGTACATAAGTTGGCATCTGGTTTCTCCCATTTCAATCTTTCTGTTTATAGCTACTGCATTTTTGGCGCAGTATTTTGCCACTTGATCAGCATAATTATTACTAGCAGTCACATAGTCATTTCCTGACTGATGTGCAGCGCATTTTACAACTGCTATCTCTTTTGGCAATTGGAATGCTTCCAACAAATCCTTTACGTTTTTGCTGTTTCTGATTGGAGACCCTGAAGAAGTCAGAAATCCCCTCTGCATCCAAAGCTGGCCAAAGTCATGCACAATCCCAAAACCATATTGACGATCTGTAAATATGGTTATTCTCCAATTTTTCCCTTTTTTACATGCCATTGTCAAGGCAACCAATTCAGCTACTTGTGTAGACTTGACCCCAGGTAAACAGGATGCTTCAATTACCCCCGAAATTTTACAAACAGCATATGCAGCACTTAGACTTCCCTCTTGTGTCCTAAGGCAGGAGCCGTCTACAAATAACTCATGATCTGCTTCTTTTAGGGGTGTCTCTTTTATATCTAGGAGGGGTTTTGTGCATAGCTCAGTTTCGTCCAAACAATCATGATCACTTTCATCTTTTACTTCCTCATCACAGGGGTCTGGCAATAGGGTAGCTTGGTTCAAAATCGTACATCTTGTCACAGTCACATTTTCAGCTCCCAAAATTACTCTTTCGTACTTTGTCAAATGACTAGGGGTAAGGTGCTGTGTTCTTGTTCTGGTTAAAAGAATCTCAACTGAGTGTGGAACGAATACCTTTACTGGATCTCCCATCACTATCGACTCACTTTACTCCAGACTCCTACAAGTAGCAGCTACTGCCTTTAAGCAACCAGGCAATGCTGAAGCCACTGGGTCCAATGTAGCTGAAAAATATGCCACTGGACGCCGACTCAATCCATGTCTCTGTGTTAAAGTTAACCCTGGGCAAAGCACTACGCTACACTCGCGTAGTTTGCGAAGTTTGCGCTACTTCGCACAACGCGAATTGCACGTAGCACAGTGCAAACATGCGTAGTGTAGCGTAGCGTAGTGCAGCGGTCATTTTGCTTGCTCGCGGTCCTCAACGTCAAGTTGGCGACCGCGAGCAAGCAAAATGACATCCGTGCGAGACTTTTCCTCGTTCGCGATCAGCAACATCAAGTTGCCGATCGCGAACGTGGAAAATAAACCTCCCGGCGAGATTCTCAACGCGGGGAGGTCAGGTTTCTCATTGCGAGTGGTCGCGTATGCTCGCGACCGCTCGCGATGAGAAACTACCAGTCCGCGTTGAGAAAGCTGCCGCTCGAGTAAAAGTCTACTTGAGCGGCAGTAAAAGACAGCTCGCACTGTGCAAGATGCCGTTTTCAATGATTGCACAGTGCGGACAAGCATCCGGCACTGTGCAATCATTGCGAACAGCGCACTACGCAGTTCGCGTAGTGCTACGCGTAGCTCACGTAGTGCGAACTGCACTTTGCGTAGCTTCGCGTAGCGCTACTTCGCGAACTACGCCCAGGCTTAGTTAAAATTGAAAGTGCACAATTTTCTCTTTCACAACAAAACAAAGCAAAATCTTTTGTATAGTCTGGCATGCCCAAAGCAGGAGTCTCACACAGACAATTTCGCAATCTCACAAATGCCTCTAGGAAGTCGTCATTCCATTCAATCGGATCTTTCGCTCGTTTCCGAATCATCTGTATCAATGGTTTCGCTAACACAGAAAATCCATTTATCCATTGTCTACAGTATCCAACCACTCCCAAAAACATTCTCATTTCTTTCTGAGTTTGTGGCAATTGCATTTCTTTGATTATTTTTATTCTTTCCGGTGTCACTTTTCTAACTCCTCTTTCTATTTTATGTCCTAGATATCTTACTTCTTGTCGACAGAACTGTAATTTTTCTGGAGATACCTTGTGTCCTCCTTCAGCCAAATGGTTCAGCAACGCAATTGTATCTGTGACACAATCTTCTCGGGTTTTTGATGCCACCAATAGGTCATAAATGTACTGAACCAGAACAGAGTTTCTGGGCATAATCAATGATTCCAGCCACTTTTTCAAAATCTGATTAAAGATTGAAGGACTTTCTGTGTACCCTTGAGGAACACGACACCATGCGTTAATACAATCTTCAAATTTAAACGTAAACAAATACTGGCTGTCTGGATGCAAAGGAATAGAAAAGAACGCTTGGCATAAATAAATTACTGTAAACCATCCTGCATTCCATGGTATCTGATAAAGGATCACTGCTGGATTTGGCACAATTGGACAACAGGGAATTACAATCTTATTTATTTTTCGCAGGTCCTGCACTATTCTGTACTTTCCGCTAGGCTTTTTCAGTCCCATTATTGGTGAATTACAGGGACTACCCATCTCTTCTTTCAGAATGCCTTGTTTAACCATCCGTTCGATTTCTGGAATAATGCCTGCTTTTACTTCTGGACTCATTTTGTATTGTCGGGTATTTGGATACACTGCACCTTCTTTCACTGTCACTTTAACTGGGTCTATATTTTTCATTAGCCCAATGTCTTTTCCGGTAAAATCCCATACCTCTGGATTAACTGTTGTTCTTAACTCTTCTGGCAACTCACTTTCAGTTATTAGGGAAAACATTTCATCTACTTCTGTTCCCTGCTTGGCCAGCATCATCTTGTATGCCACATCTTCATCAGGGGTTTGGAAAGCGACACCATCCGGTGTACAATAGATCGTGCAATTCATTTTGCACAAAAGATCTCTTCCCAACAGATTTACAGGACTGGAATAGCAAACTACAAACCGATGCATTTCCTTAAAGTTTCCAATGTGCACCTCCATTGGCTTTGTGATTGGTGTTCTAATCTGTTGGTTAGATACGCCTACAACTTGGATTGTCTCTCCCGAGAGGGGTAGGTTTGGGATGTCTGCTGTTCTCACAGTAGACCTGGTAGCACCAGTATCAAACAGGAAAGTAATGTCTTTACCTTCTACTCTCCCATCAACAAATGGACCTGACTGATCTACCGGCAAGGATGCGCCAAGCACGCACTCCTCTTCCTCCCCCCTCAGGCAGCGTCATTGTGCAGTATCTGAATGTACCTCATCATTCTGCCAAAAATATTGAGCAATTGTTCTATTATTCTTACTACTTTCTCCTTGAAATCCGGTGTTCGAACTGAAACTTTGATGGTTCACAAAATGTGGCATAGGAACTGGTGGTACCTGATATTGTGGAGTGACTACCTGTACCTGCTGATTCATAAGTACTTCATTCTGCATCTGTGGGATTAAATTTTGATTTGGCCCATTATTATTCTTATTATTCTGAGTACTCTTACACTCGTTCTTCCAATGTCCAAGCTTTCCGCACGCATGACAAGGGAACTTCTTTTTCGCTTCTTCTCTGTCCATTCGCCCTTTATATTTATTACCATTCGTTCCTTGATTATTCTGACTCTGTTCTTTTACTGGATTATTATTTTGCTCATTTGTCTTCTCTTCCTGCTGCTCTGCCAATTTAACTTGAGCCCACATCATTTTCTCTTTCAGCTTCCTTCACCTGGCCTCTATGTCATCCCCGCAATATTTCGCATACTTTAAAATTTCATCCACTGTCTTACTTTGTCAAAACAACATGTGCTGCTGTATCATCTGACTAATTTCCGGTTTCAAGCCATATACAAACCGATACACAAAATGTCCCATATCCTTGTCACCAATGTTCTCAAAACCACTATACTGCTTGAATACCTGCAACAATCGCTCATAATACGCATGTACAGATTCATTCGGTTCCTGTGTTGTCCTATCTATCTTTACCCAATCTGTTTCTTTTGAAGGGATTTTCCCTTTCAAATATGTAATTACTTGATCATACTTTTTCATCACTTCTTCTGATGGTGCTCCCGTTTTTGCATCTCTAGGATACTCATCATTAGGCCAATCAATTGTGATTTTAAATTCTGTCCATAAATCAGCAGGTTCCACTATGTCAAATAGACCATCCAGATCTTTCAATAACACTTTTGAGACTTTCACAAACCTCTCTACTTGTTTGTACTACTCAACTGGTTTTTCTCTCAGTTTTGGAAAATCATTCGTAAATGATAAAATATCCTGTCTACTCCAGGGAACATGAACATATCCTCCTCCAGGAACCTCTCTCATTGGACACAACCTCTCCACTTTTCCTGTTTCTCTTACTGGAAATGCAGCTGCTCTCTCTCTCGCTTGCACTTCTTCTTTCTTCCTTATCCACCTAATCCTCCATTTATCAATGTCTCCCCATTTTCACAAAATGTTCATTAATTATTTTATCTGTAACCTTTTTCCTGAAGCATTCACACTTTCCAAATCTTTATCAGTAAAATCCACTCGATAAGGTTTCTGTAGCAATTTTGATTTTCCTATATCTATTCCAATCTCTGAAGCAACTTCAGTTAATCTTTCATGAAATAATCTTGCTCTCCTGGTTATACTCTTACATAGAAACAACACCTCTTCAGCATTATAAACATGTAATCTTTCTGTGCCCACACATCCTGTCATCATCTCTTCCAATTCCACTTTCAATCTGCCAATTTCTAAAATCTTTGGTTTTGTGATCTGATTTTCCCTTTCCTGAGCCCACCTTTCTATATCTTCAGAGGTAACTACTGTTGTACCTCAAGTTCCAGCCGGAACCAAAGGTCTTTCTCTCTCAAATTCATAGGCGTAACTCTCTTTGGGTTTCCACATTGGGTTCCACAATAGGGAGATCCATTAGTGAGATAACTGACTCACTTTCACTAACCTGATCATCTGGGATTATAATCTCTTTTCTAGGACTATTCAATGGAACTGTCACAAGGTGTGATTTCTGGGTATCCTTATTATCCCCATATAATGGGATTACTGGACCAATGGTTACAGGTACTGTCAAAGCTTCAGTATTTAAATTCAATCGACTTATCCTTTGAACTAGTTCCTCCCTAGTTTTGTTGAAAGCTTCTCTCTCATTATCTTGCAACACTCTGTTGTATGATGTCTCATGTAAAATCTGTGAAGTTAATGGTATTCCCATTATTGGCGCACTTGGGACAACCTTACTAGCTGCTTCTTGAAACGGTGGTGGATTCTTAATCAAAATATCTTCTAACAATTCGTCATCTGACTCTCCATATCCTGTCAAATTCATATGTTTTGTTTTCTCTTTACACTTCCCTCCAGAATGTTCCTCAGCCATCAACGCTGGATATAACCCTTCCGACACCATAGCTCTCCTCCATTGTTTCATCTGTCCTTCTCTCGACTCATGCAAATGTCTCGGAAAGAATCTTCTATATATTCCTCCTCTGCATTTCTCTCTTTCATATGACTCAGTTTCCCATTCTTCCAAAGCCTCATATTGAGTTAACCTGGGTCTCGGTTCTAAATCATTCATCTTCAATCTCAAATTCTGAAGAATCCTCCCATTAAACGTACCATCCTTAGGAAACACTAACACACCATCATCCTTTGTGTACTCTACCCAATTTTCTAGCCACACACAAGTATCATATCCTCTCTCCATCATCATAAAAGATGCTGGTGTCTTCGGTGGCGGAATAGGAATGCCCTCTCTAGTCAACACAGGATTATCCTTAACAAAGAAATTCTTTATTCTCTTAAAAATTGACATCTTTCTTTTCTCTCAATACATTCTTGAAGAACGGTGCAGGAAATTGTATTCCGCAAATCCTTGAAATCTTCTACCTGTACGTCTTTCACAAACAGTCAAATCAAAATCCTGCATACAATCCTTCTCTCCTCCAATCCTAGCGCGGATTCTAGCTAAGTGTCCAATCAAATCAGACTCACACCCGTACTCTGACCAATGCCAGCGCGGCCTTTTCCTGACATCAGTTCTGCTCCACACTACTGACCCCTCCTTTACAATTCTGTTCTTGTCACACGCCCGCTGCTACTACCAATCCCAGCGTGGCTCTTCTGTGACATCGATCCTACTCAGGCGATTTCTCACCCCTCCTTTACTAAGCTCCTCATGTCACGCGCCCGCTGCTTTTACCAATCCCAGCGCGGCTCTCTGTGACGTCAGTACAACTCCGGCAACTGACCCTCCCTTTGCAAGGTAATACGAAAATTTTATTTCTTCAAAAATTCTTTGAACTTCTTTATTATTAACAATGTAAAAACATTTGCTACTCTGTCTGTTCCACTAAACCAAAAGGATAGTTTATTTTCTTCCACTGCGAGTAAAACCTTCCGCTTACTCTTCACCTAAGCTCCAGAGAACCTGCTACTCTTCTGGTATCTTCCGTTGAGGAATTTTGAGACCGGTATTTCACCAGCGAACTCCTTTTGCTGTCAATCTAGCTTAGAAGAACCTGCTACTCCTTCAGGGTTACCCTTACTAGGTGATATAACACCTAAAGTTTCACCAGCGAACCCTTTGCTTTCAACCACTCTCACTTTTGTACAGAAAATAGTCCCTAGTTTAACACTGCCAGCCCTACCTAGCTTCTCAGTGTTATTCCAACAGAGGAGTAACCTCACTGAAGTGTGGTTTCTATCGCCACCTGCTATTCATTCCCCGGGAATTTTCCAGACAACATAAAACAGGACACTAACTCTTTTGTTAAAACATTAGCCAAAAATCAATAACCTATACTTATCACCAAACTAGTTACTAATAACCATAGCTCTGCTACCAGAAAACTGATCCAGCGGTCTACTAACAACATATACTCTACCACCATGTACTCATGTGGGCCCATATATCTTGCTAGCGCTACACTCTAAGTAAACCACTGGAGTTATTTAGTTTTATATGTTACTCATACCTCAAGATCTAGTTATTACTTCTTTAACTAAACCTTCTGCTGATCAAATAGTTCTTTCCTCTGGTCAATGGACCAGTTAGGTAGATCTAGTTGATGGCGATAAATGACATGACTTATTATGCATTTCTTAATAAGTGTAAAATAATGACAGACTCAATAAGTTTTAAAATCTTTATCTAAATTATGGGTTTTGAACCATCTCAAAGCGTTTCAGTACAAACACCCTCATTCGCGGGAGTACCAAATTCATAAAAATATCTCAATAACACTTATCAAATCAGACCCACACAATAACTATGCTCAGAAAGGAGAGGATAGAGACAAAAGAGCATATATCAAAGGATGAATCTCATAGTTACCAAAGTATGGTGTGAAGACCAACCCCCTGGCCAAAGGGCTGGTAGAGTCCTCCCAGGACAGATCAGGAGACAAAGGCTTCAGGACAGGAATCAGGAAAGGATACCTTACCTCACTAGTTACCGACAACTACGTCGCACCCCTCTCTGACACTCTCTTCCTCCTCGTGGTTCTTCCGCAATTGTCTTTCTAAAACCCACCCAAATCTAGTAGATGATTCTGCATTCGATTTCTTCATCAGATTTTCAGAGCACCATCCCGGCACACCCCGTTGTCAAGCTTCTTCAACGCGCATCAAAACTTCTTCGTGACTTCCCAAAATCTCTCTCTCCAGCTCATGCCCCACCAACTTCTCCTTTTTCTAACTAAACAACCTCAATTATACCTTTTTCATAGGCAGGTACCACCCATTAATGTTTCATTTGCACAGAATACTAACTTCTGATTGGACGGCTAGGGGGGGATGATCATCACACCACACTTATTTTCATTTATTCTCTTTTAACCATTGTTTTCCAAACCCCTCCCATCAAACTTTATTCCGCCCTTCCTTTCCCATACATCTTTAAACTTTATTAAATACATTTGTAACTGATTTCTCGAATAAGTTCCTTCATATGAACTCTTCACCCTCATGTTCCCAGGGCACATCTCCGCCAAACTTGGACTCGTGACAAATTCTTAGTCATCTTCCAGGCTTCCGTAACAGGGCGCATGCGTCGCGCCATATTGGTCTGCTCAACTCGTACAACTTTAACAGGCCCAAATACGCACTAATAATAAGGTCGAGAAAGAAGAGTATTAGTCAAAAAATAAATGATTTCACTGTATACCACCAACATCTATTCTAACCCATACCACTTGTTATTTTTCTCTTTGCATTTGCGTTAGTTATAAACCCATTTCTAATTTCAGCAAACAGGTGCCATGCATGTGAGCTTTCAAGCGGCCATTTTATAGCTCTTTGCGCAAGCGCAAGAATTTCCCTCCAAGCGAAAGCACGTCATACTACGTAGATGCAGGTGAACCATGCGCAGTAAAGATCCCATGTTAAATGCGTCCTAGTCCTACGTCCGTGTTATTTGCAGTTAGTAAACACATACGCAAGCTTCATTCTTTTCCCACGTATAATGAAAAATGGATATTATTAATTACGAGACATGTCGTTAGTAATTCGCTAGTAAGTTAAATCGAGGAGATTGCTTCTGAGCAAGTCTCGTGTCCGAGACCTTGCTCCATCAGAGGGACTAATTATGCAGTGTATATCTCATAGAACTCCACAGGTAGGCCGTCTAGGCCTGCGGTCTTATTACGCGGTAGATCTTTTACTGCCGAAAGAATTTCAGATCTAGTAATGCGCTTTGCTAATTCTTTTGTCTGGGCCTCCGAGAGATGGGGGATGGTCAGGCCCTCAAGGAAGTCCAGCAGTTCCCCCTCCATCATGTCTGCTGGAACGGCGTACAGCTCCTCATAATATTGACGAAACGCCGTGTTAATTCCCAGCTGTGTAGTCGCCACGCCACCCCCGGTATATAAATCTCTTGCATCGGGGTGCTTATCGGTATATACCGTATTATCCTAGCTAGGAGTGGGCCAGCCCTGTCTGCTTCGGCTTGCTGTTTCTGTGTGTATGTTCTATAATCTATTGTGTGCAATTGTTCTAAGAGTTCTGCATATTTTATATTAGCCTCTTGTAATGCCGCCTTTTTTGTATCATCTTGTAATGCTTCTCGCTCCAGCGCACCTAATTTTCCCTCTACGCTCTACAGCTCTCTGAGCACCATGGCCCGGGCTCCCACTTTGGTGCTTATTGCTACTCCCTGGATAACCATTTTGAAAGCCTCCCATTCTACCTGTGGAGATCCTGCAGTATCGGTATTTTCTGTAAAATAGTGGGTTATGGCCATAGAGAGAGTGTCACAGAACACTGGATCCTCGAGGGCCACCGACTGCAACCGCCATGTCAGCACTGGGGAAAGGATCCTCCCCCACTCTAGCTCCACTTCCAGGGGGTTGTGATCTGACAGCGTTTTCCCCAGGTAGGTAGTGTGGGTGATTTTGGCAAGTAATGGCATAGTAAAGAATATCCGATCGATGTGTGTTTGAAGCATATGTGGGGAGAGTAAAATGAATACTCCCTGTTTGTCGGATTGCGTATGCGCAAGGCGTCTCCCAGTGACCACCCTGCTGCCCAACTCCCCAAGGCGTCTGCTTGTTTCCTGCTGCTAGTCCCCAGTAGAGGAGGATGGGAGTGATCCAGTTCTCTATTCAGTACTGCATTGTAATCCCCGCCGACTATCCAGGGATACCCCTCCCAATCAGCCAAGACAGTATTTAATGCCTCCCAGAACTTCTCCTGCTCCGTATTAGGGGCATATATGCTGCCAAGTACCACATGTTCTCCATCTAAGGTGCCATGGAGCAATACATATCTGCCGTTTATATCTATTCTCTGCTCCAGGACCACTAGCGAGGTGCCGTTCCTCACCCGTATGACCGCTCCCCTCGCAAATGCGGAGTATGAGGTACAGTAGAGTTGCACCCCTCCATTTCTTTCTTAACTTATCAGCTTCAGAGCAAGTGAGGCGCGTTTCCTGTAACAGTACGATATGAGCCTTTCTCCTCGTTAGCTGCGCGTATATCCTGTGCCTCTTGTGTATAGACCCCATTCTCCATACGTTCCAGGTCAGAGTCTTGTATCTCCCAGCATGCGCCATGTGGAGTCATAAGTTGCTAGAGGTACACTAATCATGTGCGTCTCTGTGTAATTAAGATTGCATCTGCATGAGGTGAGCCTACTCCCCTCTATATCTAATCCCAATACAAGGTTCCTACTCTGAACAGTAGAGGACCAACCAATAACACTTACAACAATAAGGAAGTCCAACATTGAGTTCAATACAGCAGTTGCATTGGGGGGGTTGGTACCAACAACATAGGTAGTTATTTGGAGAAAATACCACAATTATTGTCATAACCAAACAAGCCCGGGCCAGTACATAACAAGTATATAAGCGTTACTGATACCGTATATGCAGTTTGGCACGGTCCAACTACAGTACCCCATACGCATCAATTCCAGTCAATGCGGGTCTCCTCTAGACATCATACAAACCCATTATTTCAGCCCAAATAATCATTCACAGTCTGTGGAGTGATGGACGGGAAGAGGGCCAGCCTATTATCTGAGTCTGAGTGTATCATAGAGTCTTCTGAAGAGTCAAGCGACTCTGCCAAAGTTCGTATTTCCTGGTCGTTGAATGCAGCTGCTGCCAGTACCGCCGATCTCTGACCCTCTAGTATTTGCTCCGGAGAGGGGCTCAGCATTGTTTTCTGTCTAGTCTGCGCTTTGTGGACTAGTTTGCTTTGTCCCGTCTTCAACGATTTGCACGGTTTCAGTGTTGCAGATTGTGCGGGCCTGGCGACAGTGTGACTTCAAGCCATTCTTCCGCCTCCTCAGTGCTGTCAAAGAAAAGTGATTTCTGTCCATATATTACCTATAATTTGGCTGGGAAGAGGAGAGCGTAATTTAAGTTAGAGTCTCTGAGGCGTTTTTTAACACCCTGAAACGATGTTCTAATTTTTTGCACAGTCAATGTGAAGTCTGGATACAGAGATATGCGTTTGTTTTCAAACTGGATCGGGGCCCTCTTTCTGGCTGCACGTAGCTAGGTGTTCCGGTCTTTAATATTGAGGATACGAGCTATTATCGGCCTTGGAGGAGCTCTAGGAGGTGGGGGCCTTGATGGTATCCTATGCGCTCTTTCCACGCTAAAGTATTCTGTAGGAAGGTGGAATCTGACTATATGGTTGCCCCCACTTTTTTCCTGGTGTTTTGCTGGTCTATGACTTAGTTGGACTGGGACCCTGCTATTCAGGGCCCCAGTCTATCTGCTCTCTCTAAACGACATGGAGTGCACTCTAGGTGCACTAGTGATTGGATACTGTGGTGCCTTATGAGTCCCTAGTATAGGGTACCTTAGGTACCAAGGGCATAGGTACTTCACAGGCCTACCAGGGGCTGCAGCATGTATTATGCCACCCCTGGGAAGCAGACTAAATCTGACACCACAGGCCTGCTACTGCAGCCTGGGTGAGGTGGTGCTAGCACCCCTCACTGAGATATAGGTTTCAATATCTCTCCTGCACACACATATAAACCTATCAGTCACCCCTAAGGCAGGCCCTATCAATCCTGAGGGCAGGGTGCTTGGCTTCTATGTGAGGGGGTGCCTCTGCCTGAGCAGGGCCCCTCTACAGCCCTCAGAGCCTATTCTCTTGTGCTGTTTGTGGATGTGGTTAAACCATATACTCTTAAGTGCATTATATCCTCGCGGTAAAATGCTAACTTTGGAATGGCTGCATCAAAACATGTCGTGTTTGGTGTCAAACATCTTGGAATACTACCCCCCGCCAATCCTGGCGGCGGGGGTAGCATTCCACCCTTCTAGAGGGATAAGACATGTACCTGCTGTGGAAACGCGGTAGAATCCTGAAGAGCCCTGGCATCACAAAATGGATGCCACCAGTCACAGACACTGGGCTGCCCTCCTGCTGATGACCGAAACTCACAGTGGAGGAAGCCCAACAATAGGCATCCTGTCACAGGGAGGTGTAACCACCTCCCAGACAGGGTTTAGTGTATTGGGGCTGGGTGGGTGCACTCTTAGAGTGCTTTGAAGTCCTGCACTGGGGGAGCAGAAGGCTCCTCTGTGCATATACCAGTTCAAACCGGCTCAGGGGCTACCTGCCCCTGCTCTGGCACGAAACTGGACAAAGGGAAGTGGGTGTAGCCACCCCTCCCTTGACCCTCCCATAGGTGGGGTCATAGAGCTAGTCCATCCCCTCTTTTAGTATAAGAAGGGGAACCCTTGAACTTGCTAGTTAGATAACCCCTGGATGACGCTCTACAGAAGAATCCTGGCCCTTCGACGTTCCACTACCTTTGGAAGACAGAAGAATCTCCCTTGGAGTCAAGGAGTGACTCCCCTGCTTGGCAGGCACCAAAAACGACAACGACGGTCGCAAACTACGCCGCTCCTGCCGGAGTCCGAAGTCCCTGCATCCCAAGAAGTGGATTTCCTGACCTCTCCCAGGCCATCGTGAGTCCCCAGCGAAGCTGAGGCAAGTGGACCCCACGAGTAACGAGAAACCGCGACCCCTGGGTACCATGCACTATTGTCAAGTGTAACCCCTTCACAACGTTCTACGAACTTGTGCTTTGGACCACGTGTGGTCCCGACCTCCATCAGGAATCCCTCCGAAGATCAGAGGCCTACACTGTCCCGAGTGACCGTGGGCCCCTGTTGAGTGATTCCGCCCGAGGTGTCTTTGCGATCCCTTGCCCGCCGGCTTGTGGGTCCCCAGAAGACTTCTTAAAGAAACCAAAGGGCTTCCCTGGTTGCTCCAGGCCTGCCCTGACTTACCTTCGCTGGGTGAGTCCCTCAGACCTTGCTGGTCTGCGCCATCGACTTTTCTTCATCTCCCCAAGACTTGCTGCTGCCAAGACTTGTTGGCTCCAATCGAGTTGCCGATACCGCAGTCAGCTGCAGACATCGAGGGACCCACCGAATCCAGCTCCTGGTCATCGTCGACACCTCCTGGACCACGTGGCTGAAGAGTCAAGGCACCCGCAACCGACCTGAATCAACCGACGACGGTGGGCATCCATCTTCCTTGCCCCGGGTCACTGCCAAGTGACTTTGAACACTGTCCCCTCTGCTTTCAGGTCATCCTTCTTCAGAATCCAGGCTTGGATTCCACCGGACACTTCTTCAGCTCCCGCAAGCAGCAAGTCTTCTTTGTTCGCCATTGAAAACGACGCCGCGACCCGACACCAAAAGACACCTATGCACCCGGCTTCCCTGGGTGAGGTAACTCCAGCACTACGGTGCTCCTGTGGGTGTGGGCCCTAGAACTACTTACCCTGTAAGTGACTTGCTTGTAGGTTCTCCCGAAGTATCCTAACACTCTTCTTTCCAACCGCGACTTGCCCCATTGAAGTTAACGGCGGTCCGCGCCTGTGTATTCACACTGCACGCGTCCCCCGTGGGTCCTTTACTTACCTGCCTTGGGTGGTTTCGTGAGGCCCCTGCACTTCTGAAGGCCCTAGGCCTTGTCTCCCTGCAAGTCGTTGTCCCTAAGTTTCTTTCTTAGTATATGTTCTGGTACGCCCCTAGGGCCCCAGCCATATTTTGTGCTTAACTTATTGTGAAACGTTGATTTGTGCATATGTTTGTCTTCTAATCTCATAAAGAGATTAGTAGAGAGTTATTTAGAAATAAATACATATATATTTGATATATATACCTGTGTGGTGTCTTTTCATTTGGTGATTCAAGAGATTATATGGTAAAACAAGCTGCTTTACATTCCTCCGAGACTTAGCCTGAAGGCTGCTCTCCACAGCTACCACTAGGATAGCTTTCTTTAAAAGGTTGTCTTAAACCTATCTACCATAAGAGTCGATTTGCCCTGGTGCAAGGTGTCCACTTTAATTAGCGAACAGCATATACCAGGCCAACTTCTCACATATTCTGTAAGGCCCTCGGGCGCAATTGTGTCCTTTAGCCATTGTTCTATGTATTGGGTGGGGTTGGGCCCCTCACTGCGCTCCTGTAACCCCACTATCCGAACGTTGTTGCGTCGAGCCCTCCCCTCTGCATCATCCACCCTATGCTGCAGTCCCGTGAGCTGACAGCGCAGTTGTTCAATTTGCTCCGAGTTGGTTTTGTGTTGCGGTAAGGTCTCAGCTATGTGCATTTTGTTGGCGCGTAATGTTTCTGCTAGCTTGGTATGATCGGCCTTTAGCAAAGTAAAACCGGTGTTCAGGGCACTCATTTATTTATTTATTTGAAAGTTTTGTATAGCGCGAACAAGACCCTAACGGGTATCAGAGCGCTTTACAGGGTTGGTGTAAGTAAACAGAAAACAAAAACAAGTAGAGAGAATGTAGGAGATACTAATACAAAATATTACTAAAACAACCTAGCAGATATTTTACAGGTACATATAAATAGTTCAAGTAAATTTAGGAATGAGAATAGCCTTCACTTCTTTTTTGAAGAATGCAGTAGAAGGGTTCTGTCTCGTTTCAGGGGGCAAAGCATTCCAAATCCTGGGAGCCATTCCTGAGAAGGACCGGTTGTATGTTTTTTTTCTTGGCAAAGCGGTGTGGTTTCAGTAGGAGATTTCTGGAGCTCATGGTGAATCTATTACCACAGGATAGTACTAATTTCTGAGCTAGATAACTCGGAGTTTTGTGATGAAGTGCTTTGTGCGTCATGCAAGCGATTTTCAGATGAATTCTAGCCTTGAAAGGTAGCCAGTTGAGGGCTCGAAGGTCAGGGGAGATGTGACTGTTTTTTTGGAACCAGTGATGAGTCTGGCAGCAGTGTTGATTGCAGCTCTTAAAGGCGACGTCGTTGCTCTGGGAAGGCCGCTGAGAGTGACACACTCATATTCCACTCTGGGGATCACTAGAGCTTGCACTGCATGCTTGAAATCATTTGCGGGCAGGAATGGTTTCATTTTTCTCAAGGTGTTCATTTGAAGATTTGCTCTTTTTGTAGTGGCGCTGATGTGTTTCCGCATGTTTAGGTTTCTGTCCAGGGTCACTCTCAGTGATTTCGCTGAGTCGATAATGAGAGGTTGACATTTGAGTACTGTTAGGTGGGTTCATCCAATCGATGATGGTGGTCGATTGGTTGGGGGGAGCGATTAAGAGGAATTCAGTTTTGAGGGTGTTTAGTTTCAGATGGTTTTCGGATAACCAGGTCTGCGTTTTTTGAAGCGTTGAGTTGAGAGATTTGATATCCTCTAGTGAGTGGATTTTAATGTAGAGTTGAGTGTCATCTGCGTACATGTGATAATGTACATTGGATGAGCTGAGGAGATCGGTGAGTGGTTCCATGAAAAGGTTGAAAAGTGTAGGGGAAAGGCAACATCCCTGTGGTACTCCTAAAGTGACTGGGACCGTCTTGGATAGTGATTGATCGACCTTGAATCTTTGTGATCTATTTTGGAGGAAAGAGGTGAACCAGTTTAGAACAGATCCAGATAGACCCATTCTGTGTTGCAGGAGATCAATCAAAGTGTCGTGTTTGACGGTGTCAAAGGCAGAGGATAAGTCCAGCAAGATTAGTAAACAGGCATCGTTTTGGTCATGGATTTTTAATGCGTCATCTATTATGTGGGTCATGGCTGATTCAGTGCTGTGACCAGCACGGAAGCCGGATTGGTATTGGTTAAGCAGGTTGAATTGGTGTATGTGTTTGCCAAGCTGCATGTGGACACATTTTTCTAAGAGTTTGGCCAATGTGGGGATGTTGGATATTGGACGATAATTATTCAAGTCCGCTGGGTCCGCTGATGGCTTCTTTAAGGTCAGGGATACCTGCCCTGCTTTAAGGGCTTCTGGGATGATTCCTTGAAGGAGAGAGGTGTTTATAATCTTGGTCCAGAGTGGCAATAGCAGTGGAATGAAGTCTTTTATGTGGTTTGCGGGGAGCGGTCTGTGAAGTGACTGGAGGGATTCAGGGCCGTGAGCGTTTTTAAAATAGATTCTTCACTGTAGGTGTAGAAGGATGACCAAGATGCGTTGTTTTTGAGGTCGAACTTTGCGGGACGCATCAGTGGGGCAGCAGGCGAGAGCACTGAAGTGTCCAAGTGTGGGTTGGTAAGGGATATTAGGTCATTGCGCAGGTCCGTCTTAATGTTTTCTGTCTTTATTGTAAAGAAGGAGGCAAATGCTCGATGGCCTTCCTAGATTCTCACACCTCCTGCAGTATTAGGTCCAGC
Source organism: Calotriton arnoldi (assembly GCA_963921515.1). NCBI lineage: Eukaryota > Metazoa > Chordata > Amphibia > Caudata > Salamandridae > Calotriton > Calotriton arnoldi. The sequence goes on from CAWUFW010023519.1 coordinate 31,515, forward strand.
TTGTCTACATTGCCTCCCTCTCCCGTCAGCGGAATACAGCTCAGGTCCGGGGTGCTGAGGGTATCTCCCTGTTTGTGTTGATCAGCTCCCCCTATGGGTTGGGCATCCGAGTGCTTCCCTCTAGGGCGGCCCATGTTACCCCCCAATTAGTGTGTTGCAGGGGCTTTTGGGCGCAAAGTCACAACCTCCGTTTTTTACCGTCACGCAGTGTGAACACCAGCTTCAGTGAGGGACAGCAACTTCAGGCTGCCACAGCCTCTTCCCAGCTATGGGCGGAGTCTCTAGACCTTTGTGCAGCGTGTGCAAGTCACTGCACACCCAATAGAGAATTTAATTTTTTTTTTTTTTTACTTTTTTTTCTTTGGGCAGTTCTACAGCCCACAGTAGTGTGATGCAGGCAACGTGGTATTCACCTTGGGCCCAGGCAGGCCTTTCACTTACAGTTCATCGTGCAGTCCTCTCTCAAGCAGGAGGTGAGGATACACTATATGTTTGAGGCCTGTTCCAACAGCGCAAATTGCGGCGAGCAATGTAATAGATGACTCTATGGCTAGGACTACACTAGCGCTTTGCCCCGCACTCAGCAGAACATCCACCTTTGTACAATCAGCTCTGTCCTAACTACAGGTGTGTATCAGCCCAGTTGCATTACCAGACTGGAGAAACTTAAGTATGGGTTGTCTGACCCGAGAATTAGTTGTTTTCTCTTTGATGGGCTGGCAGCCATCAGCTCCACCGACTGTCAATGCTGCAGTTGCCGGTTCACAAATTGACGTTGCAGCTGCTGCAGCGCTACCCTCCCCACCCTCCTTTCTGCACATTCACTTGCGGCAGTGCCATTCCTGACTTTCGATGTGACCGGCTAGAGAGGCGAATTACTCTGCCACAGAACCGCTGGTGCTAGCAGCCCACAGCCACATAGAGTCCAGCAGAGCAGACGCTACATTGGGGAAACGAAAAGCATAAAGCCAAAATTCTAGAAGGCTCTGTCATTGATACAACACATGTCCAACAACTATGAGAGCGGGGCTCTGCTGGCTTCATGTCTCTTGAATGGTGAGTGAGCCGCTGAGGCAGGGGTGGTCGTGAGTGTGTGCTCACTGCGGCAGGATCAACCTGCCATCTTTATTTTCCACTGTCAGCATATATTTCATCTTCTTTTTGTGACTCAAGTTCGTAGTATGAATATTTTCCTCATTCTTGGATCTGAGGTGGGCCCATGGAGGCAGCTTGTTCATCATAGCTCTTCAGAACATGAGAATTTGCAGGGCTTTTCCCTGTCGTTGAGTGAGGGGTCAAATGGTAAGCTCAAAGAGTAGTGTTCAAAACAGCTTTGAAGTCGAGCTTCGCCAATACAGCATGCTCAATAGCTTTCTTTATGGTACTCAGAAACCCTTCCACGAGACCCTTCGCCTAGGACCAAAAATTAGTGTTTTTGTGATGCTTTACATTGAGGTGATTTAGAAAGTCTTTGAATTCTCGACTATTAATCGGAGGGCCATTGTCAGATTTCAAGATCGCAGGTACACCCCTTGTTGCAAAGATGCCATCTAATTTTTGAATAACCTTTTCATATGTAGTGGATAAAAGATCTTCTATTAACGGAAAACAGGAGTATTCATCAACAATGACTGAAAAATGATGGCCATTCTCAAGGGGACCAAAGAAGTCAAATGTAATTCTCTCCCAAGCATAATGTGAGAAGTCTGACACATTCAAAGCGTGTTGAATGACTTAAGATGAAAAACAGTTGCATATATGACAAGTCTTTAATTCTTCTTTGACCCTTTGAGGTAGGTAACCGACTCGGTCAAGGAGAGCTCTCTTAGTGGCAACTATTCCTCGATGTCCCTCATGGGCGAAGTCAGTCACTTGTTGTCGTAAACTCTCTAGAAAAACAATTCTCGTACCATGCAGAATGAGGCCTTCTTGAGTCACTGAAAGTTCGTCTCGGACATTTCTGAATTTCACGTTCCCACTGTCATTAGTGAGAGTTCTAGAGTGCTGGTTCCACGAGTAATGAGCAATAATGTCTTTAAACTTTAACAGGTCACTATCTTGTGTTTGTAGGGGGGCATATGGTCGGCGTGAGCTCGTTTCTGCCGGATGTGCTGCTTCATTCTTTCTCCGTGACTGGGATCTCTCAGGCAGCAGCTATTCAAGGACCTGCTTTTTTTCGGCACCCCTTAGACCCACAGACTTATAAGACAGCAACAGCAGCAAGCTGAAAATAATTTCCTCAATCAACTTTGCAGTAGTAATCCGTGGTGTTTTGGAAAAAAAAAACCTGCTGTGGAGAACTTTGAGGACTTCTGGAACTGGCTGTGCTACCTTCAAGACTCAGAGCCTGCGGGGGATGTTTTCTGCGCCTTCATGGGCCACCAGGTTTCTCTCCATGGGGTAAGTGCATGTGCTCGGTTGCTTGTTCGAGCATAGGGCTTTCATACTAGCTAGTAGAGGGTCGCTGGGGGGGGCTCCATGCGCAAAAATGTGCAAATATTTTTTGCTTTACTTCTAAAACCCCCGCAAGTGCAGCATAGCAAAGCAGCACATAAATTCCAGTGGAGACCTCTGAGGGGAGGCAGAGTAGAGGCAAGGAAGAACTAAAAGAGTGAAGGGAAAAAGGAATGAAGAGGAGAGGAAAAAAAGGGGGGAAAAAAACCTTCTGGAGGAACTCTCAATATGCGAAACTTCTCCAAAAGTACTGCCGTAACCCATCGTGATTCCCCAGTTTTGGTTCAGAGGGTTAAAAAGCGTGTAGGGCAAGCAGCGGCCCAGGCTAATTGAGCCGCATCCTCACAGAAGGACCTGGTATTACCTACAGAAATTTCGGAGATGTCTGCTACAGAGCTCCCTAAGAAAGACTGTCAGGGGGTTCCTCAGCTGATTCGGCTAGGAGTTTTTGCCCCATCCCCTCTGGTTCTACCGGGGGATCCTCAACTGCACAAATATCTGAGGGACCTGAGACGATTACTCCCACGAGTGATGCGGAGGCTGGGAAGTCTAAGGAACTTAAAAAATACCCTCTCTTTTTCAAAGCTAAATCTGGGTTACCGCCTGGCGCAGAGGTGCTGGAGAGCGCCCCACCAGTAGCTGGACTGTCCCCTGGCTCAATCGAGAGTATGTCTCCCAGTAGCGACAGCAATGCCTTACCACAACTTCCACCACAACCGCTGCTGTCTCCCTCACAGAGTCTATCTGAATTACCCGTGCTGGAAAATACAGGGCAAGCAGCACCTGATCTCACTGTAACATCTGTAGCATCGGCAGTGCAATCTAAAACTGGGCCTGAATCAATTCAGGAAAGCTTCTCTCAGAACGATAGACCCGGGGCACTGCAATGGGATGCTAAGAGCTTGCTCAATTTAATTTTGGAAGAGATTAGGGAGCTCAAAGCCTCTCAATCAATGGAAATTGCTGCTTTGAGTGCTAGGCTTACTAAAATCGAAGATAATATAGCCAGGGTCCCGGCGGGACTTAATGAGACAGAAACTAGGATTTCGCAGCCGGAGGATCAAGTCTCTATCATGAATGACAAGGTTGCCGCTTATCAGAGCCAAAAATCCGTAATGGAGTATAAATTAGTGGAATTGGAGAATTACTCCAGGCGCTCCAATCTCCATATCCTTGGTATTCCGGAAGGACTCGAGGAGCAGCAGACACTACAATGGGTCGACTCATATAAAAAAAAAACGTCCTCCCGGAATATAATGGTGATTTGACTCTCACAAAGGCCCATCGCGTGCCTGCGCATCTTCTTCCCAATGCCAAATTTCCTCGGACAATCCTTGTTTATTTTGGTGATTATAGGGTTATGGAACAAATTCTATCCAAGGCAGTGAAGCACCCTCAGATGTACCATTATGTATTTCCCTGATATGTCTGCCTCCACTGCCAAAAGGCGGAAAGAGTTTGTTAAAATGTTACATTTATTTAAAGAACAAGGGGTACAGGCAATGATTGCCCAATAAAGTAAATTAAGAGTGCTTCTAAAAGGTAGATTTCATGTATTTTACAATAGTTCAGGGCTCTTAGGTAGTTGCTGTGACGAGGTATATTTTTTTTCTGTTTGTTCTTTCTTTCTTTTTTGTGAATTTGTTTCTTTTGACAGCTTTCTGGGGCTTCTTTATTTTTATTTTTATTTCCTTTTTTTTCCTCTCTCTTCACGTCATCAGGTGAGGAGGGGTGGGGTAGGTAGGCCGATTGCATCTGGCACAAGGTCAAGGTGCCAGTTATGGGTAGTGGGGTAAGCCTGTCAGGCATGAGCAGGGACGATGGACTGCTCACCATGGCTTCCTGGTGGGGGTGGGGGAAGGGAGGAGGGGTTGTGCTGGTATGGGAAGTAAGAGGGGAAAAAAGAGATCCATTTTAAAAATCTAAAGTCATCTGAATTCTAGTCATAAACCTATACTCTGTGAGGTCAAGTGCAGTGTTAATGATAGATCTGGAGGGGTCCCCCCGCAAAGTTCAGCTTACTTTTGCTAGCCCTCTAAGACCAAATAGTGCAGTATGCTAATGGACAAAAAAGGAAAGCCTAAAGGTGGTCTCTTTTAATGTCAACGGCCTCAATAATAAAAAGAAAATGCGGGCGATTGAATCATGGATAAAAGCGGAAAACTCAGCTGTAATTTTAATTCAAGAGACTCATATGCCAGACGGGAAGTTAGCAGATTTCTTTATGTTTAGATCCTGGGCAGCATATCGGGGCTTTTCCTCTTCTTCCGCAACACATTGCTGCACGGCGATCTTTTTGGGTAAATAATTTCAAGCAGAGGTGGTAAATTTTGTCAGTGATCAGATAGGAAGGTGGTGTTGGGTGACCTGTAAGCTGGAAAACAGATACCTAACCTTTGCTAGTATTTATGCCCCAGTAGAGGACAATGCTGTGCCATACGAAGAGCTTTTTCAATCCCTAATACAAATTCCCGGTGAAGTTATTATGGAGGGGATTTAAATTTTCTAGCAAGCCCAAAAATGAATTCCTAAACCTTTAAAATCATTCAAAATGATTGCAAGACTCTGAATATAATCGATCCCTGGAGGGAAGCATTTCCAACTAAAGTCGCATATACCTGTTTTTGAGGTAGATTCCGCACTTCCTCACGTATTGATTTTTTTCTAATATCCAAGACCTTGAATTTCAGGCAGCAAAGAATTCTTCCAAATGGATTTTCATATCATGCCATGATTATTTTAGAGATTGAGTTAGGCAAAATCTCGGTTCATTCCAAAAGATGGACTTTAAAAAGGCAATATCTATTGGATGAGAATTGGGTGCTACTTTGCAAAACAGAGATAAAGGAATTCCTTGCAAGAAAGCAATGGACAGGTCCTCCCCATATTGTCTGGGACTCCCTTAAGGTATATATTCGTGGTCTGGCTATAAGTAAAGATTATGTAAATTTTAGAAAAGAGAAAGAAAAAAAGCAAAGCTTAGAACAGATGGTTCAGAGGTTCTACGATACCCTACTTAGAAGCCCTTCGGCCCCCAGCCATTGAAAACCTGACCAGGCCAAATGGGCTCTAAGTGAGGCCTACTATTCAAAATGTGGAACCTCTAATAGTAATTATAAGCAAAAGGTATATGAAGAGAGTAATTATACCGGGAGGTTCTTAGCATGGCAGGCTCTGGAGCAGGCCGTAAGTAACCGGATTAGCATATTGAGATGTCCCGTAACTGGTACCCAAGGTGAAGACTTGGCCAAAATAGGAGACATAATGTTGCAACATTACAGGCGTATTTATGGTCAACAAAAATCAATTGATAACGCATCCTTGGGAAGGTTCCTTCGGGAACAGGAAATTCGGGTACTCTCCGAAATAGATAAAATTAATATGAAACACCCCTTCTCTAAAAGAAGAATTGAGGGATGTTATAAAAACCTCCAGAATGGTAAAGCCTGTGGACCGGATCATCTCCCGGCGGAAATTTTTAAAACATTTTCAGGGGCTGTTTTAGAATATTTTTGCTGATTGCTAATTCAATCCTGGAGGGAGGTCCGATACCAGTTTCGTTCCAAAAGGGAATGCAGTTAGCTTTTAAATAAAGGGAAAAGGGAAAAGACTGCAAAGAGCCTAATTCATATTGCCCAATCACACTTTTGAACTCTGATTACAAGACCATCACTAAACTTTTAGCCAACAGATTTAATACAATAGCCTCGAACCTGATTCATCTAGACCAAAATGGTTTTATCGCAGGGAGACAGCTTGGGACTAACATGCATTATTAAGCGGAAGCACTGGATTATTTTGAGACTAAAGAAATACCAGCCTTGGTCCTTTTGTTAGACGCCGAGAAGGAGTTCAACCACATGGTCTGGGAGACCCTATTTCATATCCTTTTTAGGTTTGGTATACCTCCCCAGATCACGGGGTTGATTCAGAGAATGTATCACAATGCAGAAGCTAATATTATTGTCAACACCTCCGAGGTTGGATGAATTAGTGTTAAACGCGGGACCAGACAAGGTTGTCCACTGTCCCCCGTTTTATACGCTTTTTTTTATTGAGCCTTTGGCCATCCGAGATAATGCAGATATTCGTCCCTCTTCGTCCCCCCTTACATACTATGGGGAAATTAAAATTATATTATATGCGGACGACATTTTGCTCATTATCGATTGCGATAAGGGGGTTCAAGCAAATGTTTTTGAGGTCTTCGAGCAGTTTGAATCATTCGGCATGTATAAAATTAATAAAAAGAAAATAGAAATAATACAGTGTGGATGCAAGCCCGATGTCTTACACACTGATATTTCGTCATGTGTAAATTCTAAACCAAAAAGATACTTGGGGGTAATTTCTCCTCACGAATTTCCGACCTGTACGACTCAAATTTTGCTCCGTTTCTGCTAAATGTACAGGAATTATTGCACCGTTGGAACTCGCTCCTGTTAACTATCATGGGGAGGGTCTCACTGATCAAGATGTCTGTTCTCCAGTTGTTTAACTTTTTATTTTTGGCAATTCCATATGTTTTAACAGCACCTTTCTTTGTTAAATTAGAGTCCATGTTTACATCTATTCTTTGGGGAGAAAAACTCAGCGAATTGCACTAAGCACTTTATATGAGGAGTTAGAGAATGGTGGGCAAGCCCTCCCAAATCTCAGATATTACTATTTTGCATACTTTGCACTATATATGTCTAGGTTTAAGTCGGTTTCAGGACTATTCGTAAACTATTTTATGAATTTAATCGGCAAAGAGCACCAGATACGCTGTCCATTAAAAATCAAAAAATCACCCAAACTAGTGCGCTTTAAGTGTATGGAGTGTTTTTTTGTAAACGTCAAGACTTCTACAGAAGATACACAATCCCATTAATCAACACCTCAACCCCTTTATCCGAACTCACCTCATTATTTTGAATTAGAGAATCGACTGAAATTGCTCAAAAATGGGCCAAGGCCAGCTTTTGGAAAATCTCTGATTTTATAACGATAGATAGGTGGCTAAACATTTCCGAGATGTATGAGCTAATTCTGAATGATTTTCTTCTTCTCGGGTCCTATAATATACTTATTAAGTTCCTTAGTAATCTGGATCTGATACAGATTAATGAACGTAAAAACTGGTGCAAGTATTATTCGAAGAAATTGCAGTGAGGAAACCCGGGAGTGGATTTGTTTTTAGCCCCTATCAAAGGTCAGGATCTCGCTCAGAAAGCCATATTAAAATTGGAAAAACATGAAGGATTGGATGTCACAGAAAGTATGTGGTCCGAAGTAAATAAACCTAATTTCAGCACGTTACGGGGGCTAACTGGCACCGGATGCTATTCTTTAGTAAATGGCTTCTATATAGAACCCCGCCATTTTTTATCCAAGGTTTATCCTAGCCAAACTAGTCAGTGCTTTCGCTGCTCAAATCATCTGACAACCAATTGAATGCATATCATATCACAGTGCCCTGTAATTCAGGGCTTCTGCAATGATATTTTCAGTCACTTGGAGGCTGAATGTCTAATTAAATTATATTCTAACAATTGGCTGAAAATTCTGGGCTATGATCCCTCTTTACGCCTATCTGATAAGCTGGTTAAACTATTATATATTGCTATGGCGGTTGCCAGGTCACTCCTGCTTCAAAGATGGGGTTCAGGCCTGGTGCCAACAAAATATGAGTGGGTTCAGAAAATGAAGCAGGTTAAAAATATTGAGCGTTTGTTTGCATTGCAAAGTGGGGGGATTAAGAAGTTTGAAAAAGTCTGGGAGGCCTATTTCGATTAAATTCCAAATACGAGTTTAAATTCCAAAGGCACTTCTAATATTTGATGTCTTGTGTGTTGACATATCTGTATATTCTATTGCACTTTATTGCACTATAGATACTTATTTTATTGCACTTTATTGCACTATAGTCACTTTAGCTCCTTTTAACAGGCAGTTGATGTCGTGTTAATATGAAGAAACATTATTTAATGTCACACATGCTGATTTTTCTGCATCTGCCTTATTTTCGGCTATACCTTGAAGATTTACTCTGATTTACATTTTAGTGCACTCTGGGTACTTTAGTCATTGTTATTTCAATGGTGAAATGATACTCTGTCTGGTCTCTAATGCCTTTCTTTGTCCAAGGCCATTCTGGATTTTACTCCGACTGTGTACTTTTCTTGTCGACTTTTTATGCTGTATTCTGCTGTTATGAAGTGTATTACTATTGGATACTTATATTGTGTTATATGGATGAATCTGTACATTTTTGATGGATCTCAATTATAAAACAAAAATAATAATTCACTCCACATCCCGAGAGAGATAGACTACCGGTGGATGAAGTCCGTACAATATACAAAGATATAGTCAGGCTATACAGACATATTGTCCAGTTTGTCATGCAAACATTGACAGTGCAACCTGCGATAAATGCTCCAGCTGGTCCAAATGAGACCACACTTACAAGTAACCCACAGACACTGAAATCAGTAATAGGGACAATTCCTTCCAAACTGAAGCAAATTCCGTTCTGGATAGCACAAAAAAATGCACAACTGGAAGCAGTATTTCCCCATACGGGTCCGCAGGAAAAACATAGAATGCTAACAATTTGCTTGCCAATGGGGATGGTTCCCTCGATTGAGGATTGTACCACTTGGGGAACCATCTTTGCTGCTGTTTACATCAGAATACATGGTACTCTTTCCTTAGCAGTTTTTCCAGAAATATTGAAACAAATACAGAATTTGCCTTGGACTTGGGAATGAAACTGATGGGTAATTTTGCCCAAGTCTTTGCAATCATGCTGAGCAATATAAAGGGGGAGGCAGTAGCAGTGGCCATACACAGCAACCTAAGGGAAATAGCACCTAGAAATAGGGAGTGAGAATTACCAAAAAGAAAGAAGAAACCTATGCTTAATTAGGTAGAGATAATTTGGGAACCAAAGCCGGGAGACCACAAATGGTGGGTAGTCCCGACAAGGACAACTCGAAGCAAGCACCCACTTCTTTTAAAAAGAAATAGGAAAACAAAAATGATAAAAATAACAATTCAGAAAAGAATTCACGATCAAGGGGTGGGTCTCTCCAACGGGAGTCCTCTGAAAAGAGGTACAACCTTAGGAATCGTGATAACATTAGAAAATCTGATAGGTATCAGGACACTGATACACGTTCCTTTAGTTCCTTCCAGGGTTCATCAAAAAACTCGGAGAGGGACGGGTGATCAGAACAAAAGACTTAAGATCGACAAAAGACAAAAAGGGAAACACATCGCACTTCAGATTACATTATCAAACATGAAGAGCAACCTGAAGCAAAACCTCAATTAAAAAAGAAGAACGTAGCTGGCTTAAAAATCAGACATGCCCAGGTTACTGAGGACTCAGCTTTTGAACGGGGAATGGGCTCTGATGATGCTAGACAGCGTGGCAGAAGTAACAAAAAAGCTCACCAGAACCTGAAGGATTTTCTGGTGATAGCAGTATTGAATGAACATATCATGGTGGAAACACCTGATACCAGAGTTAGTGTCCCGCATAGACTGTATGAAATTACTCTTCAAATAAAGGCGGACATCTCAAGGAACGTTAAAGGTCTCTTTTGGGAGAATTTGACCTTTGGATATGACATACTGCTAGCAGTAAGGGATTGGCTGCCTGAGTTTGTGATGGATTGCCCAAAGGCAGAAAACGTCATTTTGCCTGCTTTCTTCAACCTCATTCCAGACTCTTTAAAACACTCATACTTGCAGGAATGGGCGCTAGCACTAGCTCCGGCATTATACCGCAACCATGCAGGGTGGGACGTGGAGTCCACCCACCACGAAATCCCTTTAAAATCTACTCCAAATCCACAGAGACGGTACCCTATAAAAAGTGATGCAAAAAGACAGATCAAAGAAATCTTAGACCAACTCGAATACCAAGGTGTGAATGAGACTTGCACCTCACTGATTAATAAACCTTTGTTTCCAGTAATGAAACCTGACAACACATATTGTCTAGTTTTAGACTACTGACATTTAAACACAAGCACGCAAACATTTGCAGTTCAAAATGCACACAGTGCTGCATTAATGAATAACATTGTGTGGAAGAAATACAAAACAACAGTAAATATCTCAAATGGATTCTTCTGAAATAATATAGCTCCAGAAAGCAGATATTTGACAGCATTTTCTGCGATCGGCACTCAGCGAAATTTTTATTGTTTGCCTCAAGAGTATAAGAACAGCCCGGGCTATTCTCGACAAGAGTGTCAGAAATATTACAAACATGCAATGAGGAGGCTGTGCCCTATGTAGATGACATCTATCTCACGGACAATGAATTACTTGTACACTTGAGCAGGGTGAACAACATAATAGTGGGATCCGTCAATTTGGGCTACAAATTTAATTTCAAGAAATCAAATATTGCCCATCTGAATGTCCTGTTTTTGGGATATGAGCTATCAAGTGAAGGCAAGAGCCTGGCAGCCAACTTTTTAGAAAAGTGTGCGCTGCTCCAACCTCCAAAGAATCTAAAGGGTTTGCAATCATCTTAGGACTTCTACATTTTGGCAGAAGATACATTCTAGATTACTCAAAAAGAGTAAACCCTTTCAACAACGTAATCAGACCTGATTTCACACCACAGCAGTGGACACAGCAACACACAGATACCCTCTGTTCAGTTCAGACTGACATGATAGCATCTAAACACTTGCACACAGGTGTAAATTCTACAAACTTGGTGATCCGGGTCGTCCCCGGTTTATCAGGATATACTTATCTCACTTTCAATGAAGGTGAGACAGTTCCAATTGCATACAAATCACATTTATACACAAATGCTGAAAAGCGATTTGCGGCAACAGAGAAAATACTGACCGCAGTACAGACTGCTGTAGTGAGAAAAAGAGCACAAGCGAAACGCATAATCGTTGTTACCCCGGTACCAACTTTAGAAGCTGTTATCCAAAGCAAGCATTCCAAATGCAAAAGCACTACATCCCCGATGGATACAATGGGCTAATTCTCTCACTGCAACAGATGTAGATTACAGATACGATTCTACATTTAAAACGCAAGTGTTCCTGCAACATGAACAAGACTACCCTCTCCCGAATGAAATCTTGCCTCTAGAGAAATATGAGTACATCCTTTACACTGATGGATCTGCTCAGCCTGCCACAGGAAGTAAACAACAGTATAGCGCTACATATGCTATAGTGAAGGGTTGTATGCGGGATGGTAAGTTCCATAACAGCAATACAAATAAGCAATCTCTGGGAGATTGTGCAGCACAGTTGGCAGAGCTGAAAGCCCTGATACTGGCACTACAGTATACGGATCAGGAATTCTCCACACTGATAGTGTGTGATTCATTTTACTGTGTGCTGTCTTACAATGAATATCTTCATTACTGGGGCCAGAATGGGTTTAGAGATTCCAAGGTTTGCACAATTAAACATAAATTGTTATGGGAACAAGTGGCAAAGCTGATAGCATGCCTGCCATGGGCTCAAGTTATTCACACCTTGAGTCAAAAGAGTATTGGCATACACGTTGAAGGGAATTCACTGGCTGATGAAGCCGCCAAGGCGAAAGTGCGAACTACTGCCGTTGCTGCAATCACTCGTTCTAGCACGAAGATAGACGGAGACATACTGATAGCTGTCAACGCCTCAAAGAACAGCTCTGCCATTCCAAAGGGCTTTCATCTCAAATATTCCTATAAATTAAATGCGCAAAACACACCGTATGCTCAAATTTCAGGAGTGGGGGATAGAGTTATACCAAACACTGATCGCAGATTAGGTTTAATACTAGCTGCGCATGAGGGTCTTAAAGTGCGACATCTGTCAGCAGATGAAAGGTTCCACCGTAGCATGTCCACCACAAACACCGTTGCGAATTTCAGACAGACCTCTCGCATGTGTCTATTTAGATCACTGCGGCCCCTTAAAACTCAGGCAGGGCTTACAAGTACATCTTGGTGGCAGTCGATTCATGCTCTACATTTTTATGGGTTTGGCCTCAGTGCTCGGCTGACGCTCAAACTGTTATAAAGGATTTGCAAGTATTTATTGGGAAATACACAATTGGCATATTACATTCTGACCGTGGTCCTGCTTTTAGCTCTTGGGCTTACAAGGAAGTCATGGAAAGTATGGGCGTGGGATTGCGGTACTCCTCCCCGTGCCATCTTGAGGGAAATTCGGTGGTGGAGAGGAAAGACTGGGACCTAAAGCAATCCTTAACAGCAAGGGTATTAGGTGCGGGAGGTAGTGGGTCAATCACCTATATGGGGTCTAGAGGGCACTGAATAATATGCCAAGAAAGTCCTTGGGTTGACGAACCCCTATGAAATCCTGTTTGGGACAAGAATGTGGGTACCTGACCTTGATTGTGCCAGCACAGTGGTGGAAGTAAAACCATTTGATTTGAATCATTGTTTGGCTGTTTTTTCAGAAACGCAATGAATTCCAGGCATTACAAAGCAACGTCCAAGTAAAATGCACCACCACTGTGGAAGTGAAATAGGTTCGGCAAGACCTGTCTGGGTCCCAAAGGTTGGGGACCTGGTCAGAGAAAAGATCGTGGACAAGAAGGAGTTTGGGCCATCCTACAGAACACCTGTGCCTGTCCTGGCGGTTCAAGGAAAAAGAACAGTACTTCTTCCGCCTCTTGCCGGCCGAAAAGAAAGAAGATTCATCTCCATTGATCTGATCAAACCACGCTATGTGGCTGATTCTCAACAAAAGGCCACATGGAACCCTGAGTAGCCGCAGATCTCCTCTCGCTACTATACAGGAAATTCAGATGGAAAGACTAATAACGTTTCAAGACTCCTCTTCACATGATGCAGGAGTAGCCAATAATGGAGTACGAATCACACCAGTTGAAACAGAACACTACCAAAATACTAATGAAACGCAAATTGCAATTCGGCCCAACAATGAACTTTATATCAATGTGCCTTCACAAGAAGCAACTGCTAGTTCTACACACACTGCTGAGCTCCCAAAGATAGATTGAACTGCATCTGGCTACTTCATCAATTTCAATGACTTTTCTTCAGATCCAAGTGAACCTGAGCAAATGCCACCCATTTCCAAGAAAGAACAATTTCGACAATTCTATCTCTGTCTGAAAAAGACATGTTGTGCCCCCTTGGCTGCCTCTTTGGCTTGCATTAGGGAACCTGTTCCTGTTAAATTGGATTGGTATAGTAACTGTCTTTTTCCTACTACTGAATGGACATTACCTCCCACAACGCTCTGTAGTCCAACCTGTGAACTTGGTCTTAAAACCTCATACGTCATCACACCATGAACAGAGAGACCTGTCCCTAGTAAACATTTCAGCAATTCCAGTACCGGATGGTATAGTATGGGATAGAGTTTCATATGATGTATTTGGTCCTACTGAACATTTGAAAATTCCACATGTGTTCAAAATTTCAATGAATGACTACATTACCCCGAGTACACTCTGTGATTATTGGGACATTGAGACTGTTAATACTATGCTTTCAGATTTAGAACAATCTGCTGCATTTTCTTACAGGGAATTGTATAAAAATATACCTGACTATGATAGCATGTTTTGTTACAAACATTATGGTCATCACTTTTTGCACAGAGCTAGTGCTCCACGCACTGTAAACACTTACCATCAATGGGAACATTGCCCGACGCCACCGAAAGGTAGTTGCCACGTTTGCACAGAAATTTGAAAACTTTTTCAGGGTTCAATACATCAGCCCCAATGTTATACTATTATAAGCTAGTACTGACTAATGCAACTGCGAAGAAAATGATGCTAACAAACACCAAGCTCATTTATTCAGCACCTTTCATCTCCCAACTGTCTATACAAGGTTTTGACTATTGGAGGGACACAATAGACACAAAATCTATCTGGGGGGCGAAAGATTGGCAGGTTCAGGGAACAGAGGCTTTATTTAGAGCTTGCCTCATACCGTTACAAATAATTGTCCTGAACAGAACAGTGTAACAAACTACCTGCTACGGATTTGCAAAAATGAAAGACCTAAAAACACCACGCATCCCCTTACCCATACCTATTGAAGGTATATTAAATGACACACTGATAGGTGAAGAAATGCTGGGTGAAATAGTACAGAATGGTACATACAATTCCTCAACTCCCAATTGGAAGGGATGGTTGTTTTGGCCTATCGACACAAATAGGTGTCAAGCAAGATTCAAGGGTAACACCAGAGGGTTTAGTATGCATAGGCCTGACACACGCTATGTACACACAGATGACCCAGGGGTAGTGACTTCTTATAATGTTGGGAGTTGTGCCTAGAATGGCTAAAAACCTCAACACTACAACAGGTGAAACAACACTTGTCCCTTCTAACAGAAAAAAATTGATCTTAGGGGTTTCTTGCTAGGTCCCAAGAAACCACGTAAGAAATGCTTCTTGTATGCCATCTATAATGAACTGTGGAAAATCTCCCAACAGGATGCTGCTTAGAGATTACGTGAAATTGATAGAATTAACCTAGAAAAGGCCCTGGCTGTGGTAGACAATGGTATGACCACACTTTCTTCACATATTTATTCACTGGGCAACATTGTGTCCTCGGCAATTGACATAATGGAACAACATTTGTCTATTCTACAACATGGGCAATCTCAATTGCGCTCCATTATGCTTTTAAGCTGAACGCGGCAATCATTACTTTCAGGCCATGTGCCAGGGAAATACATCAACAGCACAAGTTTGTTTTCGGTTTCGATTTCGGTTTACAATCTGTAGCAGAGTCACCATCTACTGAATGGTTAATTCATGGCTACATCACACTGCCAATCATGACATTTCAGTTCCAATACTGCCTTGGATACATCCAAGCAGGCAGATAGGAAGCATTGGGTGAAGGGTTCATACAGGAAACCTGGGAGTTACCGTAAAGATATTGGTGCAGAAATAAAGACACTGAAGTTTTCTTAAGTTTTAAAGACTGCGGGAAGGCTTTAAGTGGAACTTTAGTGTGCAAAGAAGTGTCGCTTCATGAAACGTGTAATGCGTCAAATAGCAAGCTTGTCTTGCTATGAAAGGTTCCCAAGCTGCCATGGTTCATCCAGTTTTTGAATTGCTTTCAAATGGAAGTTATTTAGTGCCGAATGATCAAGGCTATTGTGGAATGGCGCCAGGTATCTAGTCACAGTAAACTTCAGGGTTGTTTTCTGTGGGCAAGTATTGTTACCCCACGCTCGCACAGTTAGGGAGGCACCACTGTGGCCTTCATTGAATGTTTCCAGTATAAGGTTTGATTCGCTGAGCAGACTGAAAGCCATGTTGTTTCAACAAAATGTGGCCTTAACTTCAGCCCGAGAGACTTTTGATCTCCAAGTTGCAAGGTCTTCATCAGAGATACGGGCCCTGGTCAGTACGAACTTCCCGATCCATTTCGGAGAAATGGTTCATCATATCTTTAAATGTCTGATAAGAGTGAAATCGTACATTTATTTAAGCAACTTGTATCAGGTCTTTTAACCCCCTTTCAGACCATCTTCGTAGTAATTCTAGCCTTCATATACTCCGTACTTGGAAGCGTTTTTGGAGGGCTTCCTTTGTTCCTGCTTTTGGTAGCGGGCATCCAGATTTCAATACTCTTGCTTTGCAATGGACGTCGCAATCCCTCACGAAATGGAGAGAACACTGCTGCAACTACATTGTCGTGAGCGCATGGTGTTCAACCTGACTACGCCTCAGCTTTGAGAGCAGAGTGAGCATTGGTTCCTGTCTTTCAGACCGGTCTGGTTACACTGTGTCCTGCCTGTGTTCCGTTGCCTCTTCTGCGGATTCGGCTGCGTGTTGGACCTGTGTCTGACACTTCCATCGGTTGCGCCGCCAAACATAGACGCGCTACTGACGCCTTTGCAGGCCCACACGTGGAGTTGTCCACAGCATATTCCCATGTTGATGATATTTCTAGAGCCTCCAAGGGATGCTTCCGCTCCTGTTGGAAGGGATATCGGCTCTGCTTCAGAGGTTCAGGCATTGGTATCAGTCGTGCAGGCATTTAACTCTTCCCTGGCGGCTGCCGTGGAAACCAGAGATGACCATCTTTGCTCATTGGACATAATACTGGAAGTTCTTGAGGGACTACCATCTGTTCAGCGATGTTGATTCTTTAGCGCAGGATTCCTAAAACAATCTGGCCTCTCCTGTGCTGGGAACCGTTTGGCAACTTTTTAAACATTTACTAAAATTGAAGGTCGAAACTGACTTTGTTTTATTTTTCTTCTCGGCTCTAACTGAGCTTCCTGGCTTTCAAGGTGCTCAGTACAATAATCACAATATATACAAGTTTAGAGGACCTTTGAACGCTTTTTTAGGAAGTAAACTTACCAGGCTTTTAAGTGCTTTTTAGTATGTTTTATTATAAATGGTTGTATGCCTTTTTATAGCGTTAGCTTTATCATTACCTAGCTGAACCTTTTGACCTTTTGATGAGGAGCGGGTGTCATGTCTTTTAGAATAGTCTCATCGATTTATACCCCACTTTTACATGCATTGTCCCTTCCACACGACAATAAAGGTTCTAAACAGGTGACTTTTTAACTAGTAGCTTGCTCCTGTCTCCTCGACACCAGGCTCTAAGTATTCTATCATAAACCCTGTACCTGACTTACATAAACATGTCTCCAGACATGGCAGATTTATTCTGTATAAGGGTCACCACTTTTTTTCATCCTTGGCATACAGCCAGCTGTGCATGATCACACTTGTTTAGAAAAATATTGGTAATTGTTTTCAAAACATTTATGATTGTTTTCAAAACATCCATTGTTGTTTTAAAAACATATTGATTCTAGAAAAATCCCTGGAGTGACCACTTTAGTATAAAAGACCCTCACTCCCCCCTGCAAATTAGAGGAGAATTCCTTCCAAGCTGAGACGGGGGTCCTGCATGCCGAATCTCCAACACGTAGTGGTCTGACATCCCTTGCAGGTTGACATTTTTAATGCAGAGACAGGGTCCTTCATTCCCAACCATCAGGTGAGGGGGATGGTTCTTCCCTAGGGGTTTCTTGATGGACACATATACACATACGCATATACATGCTATACCCACATACTTAGGCTAGGTATATTTAGACAAATTACTTAGGGTGCGCAATTCAGGAATATGTAAGTGCTACTGTTTTTATCTGAACTGCTTATGTTCATCTTATTAGCACTATGGTAGAAATGTATTTACTATTCACTATATTGGTACTAGCAATCTCTTTTGTATGCTTCTGTCTCCTCATTTTCGCAGCACATATGTTTTACACAAGGCTGTTGCTAGACCAATAAATTCTTATTGAAATGTCCTAATTGCCATCCTGTGTGTTTTCTGAGAGTAAGCAATGTTAATGTTAATGTTAATGAAACTTGTAAAGCGCAGCTGCTGCCCAAAGGCGTCCTGGCGCTAAGCACTACCTGGTGGGTGTCCTAGGCGGAGAATTATACAGAGAAAAGCCAGGTTTTCAGCCCCTTCCTAAAAGAAAGGAGATCCGTGGCCTTTCTCAGATGCACAGGAAGATCATTCCAAGCCCTGGCGGCACAGTAAATGAAACTCCTGCCACCCCAACTGGCTTTCTTAACTCGGGGGATAGTCACTAGCTTTGCTTCCGAGGAACGTAACAATCTTCCAGGAACATACCAGAGTAGTCGATTTCTCAGGTAGACTGGGCCACTGCCCACCAAGGCTTTGAAGACCATGCACAATGCTTTAAACCGTGTCCGTTGTTTCACTGGAAGCCAGTGGAGATCTCGAAGACCCTTTCCCACTGAGACAAACCTAGGAGTGCCCGTTAGCAGTCTTGCTGCCGCATTTTGCACAATCTGGAGTCTGTTAAAATGTTTCTTTTGTAAACTCAGATACAGACCGTTGCAATAGTCCAGTCGTGACAAGACGAGTGCCGTGACTGCTTTCCTAAAGGTATCTTTAAGCAGAAATATTTTTATTTTTCTCAGCTTTCTGAGAAGAAAGAAGCTGGTGGATACCACCCCGCTAACATGATCACCAAAGGTAAGTTTGTTATCCATCACCACACCCAGGTTCTTTACTTTCGCGGAGGGTGCTGGAGGTGTGCCCATTTCCTCTGGCCACCAATCAGGTGACCAGAGGTTAACCTTATTCCCAAATAGCAAAACCTCCGTTTTGCCGGCATTGAGCTTTAGGCAATTAGATGCCATCCAGCCTGCAACAGATTTCATGCAATCATGACATCTCAGGCTGGTCTCAGCTTCTTTGCCCTGCTGAAGGGACAACACAATTTGAGTGTCGTCTGCATAAGACGTCACCTGAAACCCAAAGGATACAATCAGGGCCGCCAGTGGGGCCACATATATATTAAAAGCGTGGGACTAAGAGATGAGCCCTGTGGCACCCCGCACGGAAAGGAGAACGGCTTAGACTTATTCTTGCCTATGTCCACCGTTTGGGTTCTATCCGACAAAATGA
The DNA here is from genome assembly GCA_963921515.1 of Calotriton arnoldi. Lineage (NCBI taxonomy): Eukaryota > Metazoa > Chordata > Amphibia > Caudata > Salamandridae > Calotriton > Calotriton arnoldi. Next base: position 50,437 of record CAWUFW010023519.1, read on the forward strand.
TTGTAAAAGGTTCCAGACCCTGCCCTGAACCCCTGCTGTAGATAGCCGGTCCATCAATACTTCATGATGGACCGTATCGAAGGCTGCCGAAAGGTCCAACATGATCAGAATCGCAGCACCTCCTTGGTCCAAGGCCTCTCTTATTTCCTCCGTTGCTTTAATCAAGGCTAGCTCTGTGCTATGTTCAGCACGAAAGCCAAACTGCGTGGGATCCAATGAACAGTTAGTGCAAAAAAGCAAGCACGAGTGTCTGAGTGAAACGTACTGTACTGTTTTCCACGATCCCTGAGGAATCAGGGTTGTCATGTTCAGTGGATGCCAGAGACTACCTACACCACTGTAGAATACAGGGGTATGGTAGTGGCACTGTAGAGCTAGGTGGTCTGACGGCTGACATCCTGTGGGGGTGTCCGGAAGCGGTTGGGACACCAACCCCTCAATTTAGGTCATCCAAAACCCGCAAGTCCTGGGGGATTCCTAGGAATGACACTTCACTTCACTGATATTAGTCCCATATCAGCTGCAGTGTTGAAACTCAGCAAGGAAGCAATCGAGGTTTCTCCTTGAAGTACATGAATAGGTGCTTGTATGACAGTTTTCATTGTTTCATCATGGCTACAAATGAACTTTGACTCTTTAAGGGCGTTGAGGCAGCCCATGTGCATACTTTAGTCTTTGACTTCGTAAGTTGAGTTGAAGGAGACAATTCTTGCTACTTCTCCTCGGGCATGATATTTAGCATTGTACCGCTGCCAATTATGAATGGTATCAAACACCATTTATCTTTAGAGTTATCTTCTGACAATGCCTGAATGTTTGTGGTGCTTTTTCATTTCGATTCTTCTTCACTTTGAACTTATCTTCACAGCCAACTAGTCCCACATGTGCATGCCTTTCTGAAGTAAACGTCGACATTGCACAACTGTCATTGTCACATTCACAATAAACTTATTCTGAGGAACTTTTTGTTGATGATTTAGAAGAAGATCAACTTCATTTGGTGTTGATTTACCTCAGTTGGTATGACCAATTTGCCTTGTGGGAGAACATCAAACGTCGCTAAGGTAGCATTCGGTCGTCCATTTTGTCTTCACGCTGTGACACACTTACTTTTCTCATCGCCTTGCCAGATGTCTCGAAGTGGTTTGCTTTACCACAGCTGATACATACCCATCCTATGTTGGGACATTTGCCTTCGTGTGGAAATGACAATCAACATCTTTAGCAGACCTTCATTTTCTGTGGAGACATCACCCTATTCTACTTGGCCTTGTACTTCGGCTTACTCGTCATGCTCATGACTGACTCACTTTGGGTTCCTCCCGCCTCCACGTCAGACGCTTGAAGATCAGCACACTTTTCAGTGTGGACAGCTTTGAGGACTTGTTCTAAGCGCAGAGTTTCCTTCAGCATTCGTCATCGAAAAGAATCTCACAGACATCCATTGATTACTTAGGCATGTAGCTTCCTCATTGTAAACTCATTGAATCTACAGTGCTTCACCAGAGCATCCAGTCTCTGAACAAATTCATTGATGGTCTCACCTGGTCTCTGGCATTCTTGTCTGAATATATCCATCATAATCCTTATTTGGCACTGGATTAAATTTGACATTCAAAGCGGTTTTAATTTGAACATACGTCACTTCACCTTTTTGTGGCATCTTTATCATGGGTTCTTTCACTCCTTCTCCAGCCATGTTCCACAGATTCTTTATGATCTTTTGCTCCTCCTTTTCATCCATTGCATCTATGAATTCTTCAAACATCTCTATGTCCATGCAATCCATCTATTGCCAATATTGTGGTTCTTGGTAGTATCAAATACAGATGACAGTTTAGGAATGCAGCAGCCATATATACATTGGTGGACAGCACCAGTCTCTCAGGCGCATTTTGTGGAACTCGATCAGGCAGATCTTCTCTAGCATCTTGTGATGTGCTGGTTTCAAGGTCAGCTTTAATGACTTTTGGAGCTTGGATCTCACCCTGGCTCTCCATTGGAGCTCCTTGCTGGAGGGTGGTCTAGGGAGTTGTTTTGGGCCCCTATGGGAAGATTTGGTGGTCGGACGCTTCTTCTGGGGACCGCTCATTTATCACAACCCATGACCCTTCTTCTGGGGCCGCTTCCAAGCACATTTTGGACAGATGATTCGTTAATGGTTTTGGGCAGTAAACAAACTTTGCATATTACCAGTTCATGAAAGCAGATAACTTTATGATGTTCTGTCGACTTTGTGCTTAAATGTTTCTTCACAAACAGCTGGTAAATCTCTGCTTCAAAGCGCATTCATTTTAATTTAATTTGTACTGTACCGTTGTCCTGCGATGCTTTTGAAACCTAGATTCATCCACCTTTAATGTTCTTTCTCCAATTAGCATATGGCTTTAAATTGCCTAATTGTGCTGTACCTTTTATTTGTGGCTGCTTTATTCAGTTCCTAGCCACTGACATGTAGACCTTCAATGTCGCCTTCTTCATCTTAAAGCGTTTTACACAGGCTAGTGTTGCGCTGAGACTCCACCAGTACCAGAGTCGATTCTGCACTACAACATGTGGCACACACAAGCAGTTTGTTGGACCATGACAAACTCTCTGGAAGAGCGATTTCAGTGTACAGGCTTTGTATCCTGTGTCTCGTAGCCGGTGGTAGCATCTTATCAGCCCCGGTACCCGTAAATAACTACACCACATGCGGAGAGTAATTTTACACATCTTTATTCCACTGCGTGTAAGCTAGAACTCAACATTCTAAGCATGTCTTCAACTCATCTCTATAATGCTTATGTCACAGGCCATGCGGCTTACTGTGAGAATTAAGAGTTCCAGCATTCTTTTATTTACAAGACACTACACTCGGCGTGTTAAGACTGTGATGAGGAAGACTACCGTTGAGGTAATAAGGGTCAGTTTTCAGTAGTGATGTACCTTTGAATAGTGCTTTAATTTGGGTAAATGAATACAGGAAGAAGAGTCTGTACTGGAAAACATTCAGTCATGAATGAGAATGCCTGGCCCGGCATGGGGCGGAGGTCCCTTCTTGCCCATAATGGAGAAATCAGCAGTTTTACAGTATTGCAGTTATTTCAAAATGCCCACTGTTATAGAAGAGGTCACTCATCTAGGATCACACGATCTGTTAAAACGTAGGTTAAAAATCCATAGCAGACAGTTCTGCCAATAGGCTGCATCTACTCCTTTTGAGACGAGAGTGTACTACATACATGTGCCTTGTAATATGACTTCAATACGTCCTGGGGCCACTGGCAACTTTTCAACAAGGAGAAACTTGGAGTTTTTTTTTTGCAAATCGCTTATAGAATGTGCACTTAAACTTGTATATTTGAAGATAGATGAGTATTCTCATTGCAATGGGTCATCGTCTGTGCTTATGTACACATGTATCATGTATTGACACAGTTAATTGGTGTCCATTTTGACTGGAAAGTACTGTGGTATATTTCGGTTGCTATGGGAGGGGTTGTAAAAGGAAATTTGGGATTTGCCAAGGTAAATATGATTTCCACTGATAAAGTGTGGTGTGGAGTGTACGGTGGCAGATGTGGCGGCAGATAGGAAGAAAAGCAGAGCTGTGGGAGAGGTGTGGCACAGCGGTCAGAGCAGCTGCCACCAGAGCGCAAATAAACAGCTCAATCCCCGGCGCCAGCAGCAGCTCAGTTCAGCATCATGTGACAGCTCACTTAATCTCCACGATGGCCCCAGTGCCTGGATACCCTTAGGGGTGATAAGTTCAAGCTTTACAAATCTGGAATTAATTAAAAAAATAATTAATTGTGGGAAGGAACCCACTGAGTGCACATGCAAGGAAGCTGATGAGCAGGAACAGTTCTAGGATTTTGGGGGCCCGGGCAGAAAGGGAATGTGTAATGGCCCCCTACTGTGCATACAACATGACACATTCAGGGCTGTTTGCATCTCAATAGATGATCCCCACCTGAAGCTCATTATGCAGACTTACGGTGGGCAGAAAACTCCACCCTGCCGGTGAAGTTAACAGAGTTTTTGTCACTCTGCACTCTGCTTGGAGTACAGAGTTTGGCAAAAACTCTGCCTACGCCGCGTAGCGGAGTTTACTAGCTCACCCACCTCTAATAATGTTCATAGAAACACCACCCTGATTTCCCCAGCCTGGTCATTAAAGACACTGCTGTGTTCAGTTTTCTGGAGTAAATTGATCAAGAAGACTCGGTGTATATATATATATATATATATTCACTGAAAAAACCATAGGTTTTAGGGACAGTTATAGTTAGTTGGACATTGCACTCGTACAAAACCCGTGAAATTCCCCTGTTATAGTTAGTTCAGCTAACTATAACTCGCGCCCCCGCAATGCACTGCTGATGACGTCACATATTACATCACTCATGACATGGTCAGTGACATCACTGATGACATCACTGATGACATCACTGATGACATCTCAAATGACATCACTGATGACATCATCCAGTGACTGTGTGTTTCTGTAAAGTTTAAATATGTTTAATATATATAGGGAAAGGTGTATTGAAGAATGAGTGGGTGTATAAGTGTCTGAATGGATGATTTAGTACGTGCGTGACTGACTCTACAAGTGAGTGATTAAACGTATCTTACTGAATGCATGGGTTAGTGACTAAACTGTGTGAATGTCTGTATCCGTCTGTTGGTGTGTAAGTGGATGCATGGATTTGCGAATAGCTACATGAGTGTCTATATGGGTTATTGATTGGTTCTATGAGTATCTGTATGGGTGCCTGAGTGTTTGTGTGGATGGGGTGTGTGCGACTGTGCATAGATGTGTGAGTGGGTGATTCACTGGGTGGATGGTTTCAAGAGTGCATCTGTGATAGACTGTATGGGTGGGTAAGTGTGTGTAAGAGTGTGTTAGTGAGTGAATGTATGTCCCAGTGGTACATGTGTGAGTAACTACATATGTGAAAGGCAGTATATATGTGTATTGGAGTATATAAATAGCTATAAGCTGAGAGTGAGTGATTGTGATAGTGGCTGTATGGATGAGTGTGTGCTTGTATCAGTGATTGTATAAGAGCGTAACAATGTGCTAGTATTTGTATGATTAAGTGAGCTGGTGTGTGTATAACTGTATAGGTGAGTAAATGGCAGTGTGTTTAATTATTTGCATGACTGACTAGGTGTGTGAGTACCTCTATGGATGAGTGGCGGTGTTTGAGTGTCTATATAGGAGTAAGAGTGCATATGATAGTCCTGTACTGAGTGACCATAAGTATGAGGGACTGTACGGGTGAGTGAGTGGATGTGTGTGTGTAGACCTAAGAATCAGTGAGTGGGTATGTAGTTATTGGTGTTGGAGTGTCTATGGTTTTGTGAATGGCACTCTGTAATTTAGATTGGGTGTATCAAAGGTTATATTAGGGTGTGAGGAGCTGCATCAGATTATCACGTGGATGATGTCATCAGTGATGTCATTTGAGATGTCATCAGTGATGTCATCAGTGATGTCACTGACCATGTCATGAGTGATGTAATATGTGACGTCATCAGCAGTGCATTGTGGGCGCGAGTTATAGTTAGCTGAACTAACTATAACAGGGGAATTTCACGGGTTTTGTACGAGTGCAATGTCCAACTAACTATAACTGTCCCTAAAACCTCTGGTTTTTTCAGTGAATTTCAAAGGTTTTTTAAATGCTAATTTCTAACTATAACGTGTCTGAAACCTATGGTTTTTTCAGTGTATTTCAAAGGTTTTTAAAATGCTAATTTGTAACTATAACGTGCCTGAAACCTACGGTTTTTTCAGTGAATTTCAAAGGTTTTTTAAATGACAATTTTTAAATGTATTAATTTTTATATTAATTTTTTTCATACTGATTTACTACATTTTTAGAAAGAATTTCTTTTACATATTTTATTTTTTAAATTACATTGTAATTACATTATACATTACATTACAAAAAATACTTTCTCAGAATGAATTACTTTAGTTTAAATACTTTGCACATAGGCAATAGACTTTTAAGTACAGTAGTTACAGTTGTTGCAATGGGCAACACATTTTCAAACACAATGCAACATTCAGCTCAATGTGAATTTCTAGTTAAATGCAATTAGTTACTTTATGGATTACTTTTCTAACCACAGGACTGGATCCTAGATTCAGTCCTGGTACATCTCCTGTAAACAGTTGAGTAAAAGCGTTTTGGTTACAGTCGTGATTTTTAAGGAATATTATTGTATTTTAAAAGTTGACACTTAGAAACTTTTTCTCATAGAATCACCAATGTTATCCTATGGAAGGAAATTCACTTAGCAGGTAAAAACTGTTATCGTTACTTTTTCTTACTCAGTGTTGGATCCTGGATCCAGCACTGGTGCATCTCCTGTAAACAGTTGAAAGAATGCGTTTAAGTCATACAGGCGATTTTTAAGGAATATTTGTAGTTTGTGAAAATCGACACTTTGAAACTTTTCTGCTGAAAAGCAGGCAATGGATATCCTATGGAAGGAAATATCAAGTTACTGGTAAGTACGGTTAAAATTACTTTTCGAGGATCAGTACTGGGCTGAAAGATGCAGCACTGAGGTCTCTCCTGATAACAGGTGAGTAAATCGGAATTCGTATTTCGGCTGATTTTAGAGGAATATTTTAAAGTTTCAAAACTCAACACTTAGAAACATTTCCAAGTGAAACGCAGTCAATGTTAGCCTATGGAAGGAAATTCAAGTTACCGGTAAGTACGGTTAAAATTACTTTTCAGGACCAGTACTGGGCTGAAAGATGCAGCACTGAGGTCTCTCCTGATAGCAGGTGAGTAAATCGGAATTCGTATTTCGGCTGATTTTAGAGGAATATTTTAAAGTTCCAAAACTCCACACTTAGAAGAATTTCCAAGTGAAACCAGTCAATGTTAGCCTATGTAAGGAAATTCAAGTTACTGGTAAGTACGGTTAAAATTACTTTTCAGGACCAGTACTGGGCTGAAAGATGCAGCACTGAGGTCTCTCCTGATAACAGGTGAGTAAATCGGAATTCGTATTTCGGCTGATTTTAGAGGAATATTTTAAAGTTCCAAAACTCCACACTTAGAAGAATTTCCAAGTGAAACCAGTTCAATGTTAGCCTATGAAGGAAATTCAAGTTAACGGTAAGTACGGTTAAAATTACTTTTGAGGACCAGTACTGGGCTGAAAGATGCAGCACTGAGGTCTCTCCTGATAGCAGGTGAGTAAATCCGGAATTCGTATTTCGGCTGATTTTAGAGGAATATTTTAAAGTTCCAAAACTCCACACTTAGAAGAATTTCCAAGTGAAACCAGTCAATGTTAGCCTATGGAAGGAAATTCAAGTTACCGGTAAGTACGGTTAAAATTACTTTTGAGGATCAGTACTGGGCTGAAAGATGCAGCACTGAGGTCTCTCCTGATAACAGGTGAGTAAATCAGAATTCGGAGAATTCATAGAATCAATATTTTGTATTTATACTGCTAGATATTTGACTCAAACATGAAATTAGTAAGGTGATGAGGTGGTACTTGAATATCACATAACTAATATGTTTTATATTATGCATATGAAAATTTGTTTTTATAAATGTTTTTATAAATGTATTTATACAGTCATATATTATAATGCAAACAAACTTTATGTTATTTGTTTTAAACAAAACATTAATATTCTGTATTAGTCATTTGCAAAATACTGACAACGAAATAGGATAAAATAACTAATTTAAAAAGAAACACATTTGGAATGATGCAAGTATTGTTACCATTTACCTTATCATAATGAAAGTATGTCTACTCTGTCTATGATCATGTGACACGGAGGTTAGGGGTGTAGCACTCAGCATTTAGATATAAAAAATAATGGCGGACTGCGCTCCGTATGTGAACAAGGGCTGTTGTAGCCCGAAACGCGTCATCGTTTGTGAGGAGTGAGATTAAACAACATCTTGCCAATTACCCTGGGTCCGTTACTCTCTCTTCACCGGAAAGGAGGTTGCGAGAGTTTGCACGTCTAAATATATATATATATATTATCTACTGGCGGTCGCCAGTAGATAGTTATAGTTAAAACCTATTATCCATAGGAAATCCGCGACATTCTATTTGAAATAACGTTGGCGCCGGTTGACGAATCTTCGCGAAAGTTTCCAACTTGTTGGGGCGCTCCGGTCCGCTCCTATCCTGAAAGTCTCGGGGTGATACGTCAAGCGGGGGCCGAGAAAAAGGGGGGTCCCAAAACGCGTTTTCCCATTCATTTTTCCATAGGAACCTTTAGTCGCAGCTACAGCCCGAACTGCTGAACGGAATTACACCAAATTTGGCAAAGAGGTAGCCCTTGGTTCAGTGTCGTGCCTTTTGCTTAAATGGTGTAAATCCGTTCAGTAGTTCCTGAGAAAATCAAAAGTAAAGTCACATATATATCTGGGCGGAGCCTAACCACACATGTCATCGTGAGATCTGATTGGCTGTCAGCACTTCATCCTGGAATTGCTGGCAGCCATCTTGGGACCAATATAAATGATAGTACCTCATTGAAATGCATTGTAGTGAATAGAAGATTTTGAGGGTCACCAAAAGGAGAACTATAAAGGGTGATAACAGGCTTTAGTTACATTAGAATTTATTTGTTGATGGTACCATACTAATTTTAGGAATTGTGGTGTATTCTAAGGTGATTTTACCATGTGAAAAACCTTCTGCTGGGATATCATGAATCATGTTTGAGAGAACACTATTTTCTCATGCTTGTCCCATGTAGGTTTGGAAGGTGCTCCAGAAGCTAAAATGAGAGCATATTTTCTGTAAATTCACATTATCTTTCTCACTCATGTGAGAATGAAGTCTGACATTCTCAGTAAAACATGTACATCCAACAAGGGCAGAGACTGTCAGTTGATTCCTTTGTGTTCTACTGCAGCTTCCCAGAGTGTTCTAAAGAACAACTAGAGTGCTAACAGCCTTACTTATGACAAAAGTATGGCACACCTGAAGCCATCTTGATTGGAATAAACTGGTAACACTTAAACAATTTAATTTAAAAAGGAACAAAATGATGGGGTTCATTTTGTCATAGAAATTATGGTTAGTGCTGTAGAAAGAAAAATTAGGACATGTTTCAAGTGTGATCTCAAATATCTTCCTGTTATATTTCAACAGGAGCAGCCTGCCAGTTGATGCCTTTGTGTTCTACTGCAGCTTCCCAGAGTGTTCTAAAGAACAACTAGAGTGCTAACAGCCTTACTTATGACAAAAGTATGGCACACCTGAAGCCATCTTGATTGGAATAAACTGGTAACACTTAAAACATTTAATTTAAAAAGGAACAAAATGATGGGGTTCATTTTGTCATAGAAATTATGGTTAGTGCTGTAGAAAGAAAAATTAAGACATATTTCAAGTGTGATCTCAAATATCTTCCTGTTATATTTCAACAGGAGCAGCCTGCCAGTTGATGCCTTTGTGTTCTACTGCAGCTTCCCAGAGTGTTCTAAAGAACAACTAGAGCGCTAACAGCCTTACTTATGACAAAAGTATGGCACACCTGAAGCCATCTTGATTGGAATAAACCGGTAACACTTAAAACATTTAATTTAAAAAGGAACAAAATGAGGGGTTCTTTTTGAAAATAGAAATTATGGTTAGTGCTGCAGAAAGAAAAATTAGGGCATGTTTTAAGTGAGATCTCAAATCCTCTTCTATTTCATTAGAAAATTCTGACATGCAGACTGAAACAATCACTTTCAATACCAGCAGCAGACTACCAGTTAACTCCCTGGTGAGCAGTAGCTTTACTCCAGTGATCTAATGAGCAACTAGAGTGCTAACATTCTGAATTTATGGCAGATGTGAGACACATCTGAATGCCTTCTTGATGGAATCAAAGTAAAAAACTGAAAGCATTTCCTACTGAGGAGACTGCAGTAAATGAAGAAATTAGGAAACTTCATAACAAAGAAGTCTTCCAAGATGGCCACCAGTGAAAAAAGAGCCCAAATGTAGCACAAATATTACCCAGATGTAGCCCACATATAGCCCAATGACAAAAGTGTGCAAAACACTTTTTATTTTTAGTTTTTTTGCAGTTTTATGTAGTGCAGACTGGTCAGGTATTGGAGCATTGCATCTTAAAACATGACCCCCCTACACTACAAAAACACCACTGCACTACCTTAAACCCTAAAACACTACCCCCAGCACGACCCCCTACACTACACAAGCACCACTGCACTACCCTAAACCCTAAAACACTACTCCCAGCACGACCCCCTACACTACACAAACACCACTGCACTACCCTAAACCCTAAAACACTACCCCCAGCACGACCCCCTACACTACCCAAACACCACTGCACTAACCTAAATCCTAAAACACTACCCCCAGCACGATCCCCTACACTACCCAAACACCACTGCACTACCCTAAAACAGGACCCCCTACACTACACAAACACCACTGCACTACCCTAAACCCTAAAACACTACCCCCAGCACGACCCCCTACACTACACAAGCACCACTGCACTACCCTAAACCCTAAAACACTACCCCCAGCACGACCCCCTACACTGCCCGAACACCACTGCACTGCCCTAAACCCTGAAACACCAGCCCCTGCATGACCCCTACACTGCCCGAACACCACTGCACTGCCCTAAACCCTGAAACACCACCCCTAGCACGACCCCCTACACTGCCCGAACACCACTGCACTGCCCTAAACCCTGAAACACCACCCCTTCACGACCCCCTACACTGCCCGAACACCACTGCACTGCCCTAAACCCTGAAACACCACCCCCAGCATGACCCCCTACACTGCCCGAACACCACTGCACTGCCCTAAACCCTGAAACACTACCCCCAGCAAGACCCCCTACACTGCCCGAACACCACTGCACTGCCCTAAACCCTGAAACATCACCCCCAGCAAGACCCCCTACACTGCCCGAACACCACTGACCTAAACCCTGAAACACCACCCCCAGCACGACCCCCTACACTGCCCGAACACCACTGCACTGCCCTAAACCCTGAAACACTACCCCCAGCATGACCCCCTACACTGCCCGAACACCACTGCTCTGCCCAAAACCCTGAAACACCAGCCCCAGCACGACCCCCTACACTGCCCGAACACCACTGCACTGCCCTAAACCTTGAAACACCAGCCCCTGCACGACCCCCTACACTGCCCGAACACCACTGCACTACCCTAAACCCTGAAACATCACCCCCAGCACGACCCCCTACACTGCCCGAGCACCAATGCACTGCCCTAAACCCTGAAACACCAGCCCCAGCACGACCCCCTACACTGCCCGAACACCACTGCACTGCCCTCAACCGTGAAACACCAGCCTCAGCACGACCCCCTACACTGCCTGAACACCACTGCACCGCCCTGAACCCTGAAACACCAGCCCCAGCACAACACCCTACACTGCCCGAACACCACTGCACTGCCCTAAACCCTGAAACACCACCCCGTGCATGACCCCATACACTGGCCGAACACCACTGCACTGCCCTAAACCCTGAAACACCACCCCCAGCGCGACCCCCTACACTGCCCGAACACCACTGCACTGCCCTAAACCCTGAAACACCACCCCTGCACAACCCCCTACACTGCTCGAACACTACTGCACTGCCCTAAACCCAGAAACACCATCCCCAGCACGACCCCCTATACTGCACGAACACCACTGCACTGCCCTAAACCCTGAAACACTACCCCCAGCAAGACCCCCTACACTGCTCGAACACCACTGCACTGCCCTAAACCCTGAAACATCACCCCCAGCAAGACCCCCTACACTGCCCGAACACCACTGCACTGCCCTAAACCCTGAAACACCACCCCCAGCACGACCCCCTACACTGCCCGAACACCACTGCACTGCCCTAAACCCTGAAACACCACCCCCAGCACGACCCCTACACTGCCCGAACACCACTGCACTGCCCTAAACCCTGAAACACCACCCCAGCACGACCCCTACACTGCCCGAACACCACTGCTCTGCCCTAAACCCTGAAACACCAGCCCCAGCACGACCCCCTACACTGCCCGAACACCACTGCACTGCCCTAAACCCTGAAACACCAGCCCCAGCACGACCCCCTACACTGCCCGAACACCACTGCACTGCCCTAAACCCTGAAACACCACCCCCAGCACGACCCCCTACACTGCCCGAACACCACTGCACTGCCCTAAACCCTGAAACACCAGCCCCAGCACAGACCCCGTACACTGCCCGCACACCACTGCACTGCCCTAAACCCTGAAACACCAGCCCCAGCACAACCCCGTACACTGCCCGAACACCACTGCACTGCCCTAAACCCTGAAACACCAGCCCCAGCACGACCGCCTACACTGCCCGAAAACTACTGCACTGCCCTAAACCCTGAAACACCACCCCCAGCAAGACTACCTACACTGGCCGAACACCACTGCACTGCCCTAAACCCTGAAACACCACCCCCTGCACGACCCCCTACACTGCCCAAACACTACTGCACTGCCCTAAACCCTGAAACACCACCCTCAGCACGACACCCTACACTGCCCGAACACCACTGCACTGCCCTAAACCCTGAAACACCACCCCAGCACGACCCCCTACACTGCCCGAACACCACTGCACTAAACCCTGAAACACCACCCCTGCACGACCCCCTACACTGCCGGAACACCACTGCACTGCCCTAAACCCTGAAACACCACCCCCAGCACGACCCCCTACACTGCCCTAACACCACTGTACTGGCCTAAACCCTGAAACATCACCCCCAGCACAACCCCTACACTGCCTGAGCACCATTGCTCTGCCCTAAACCCTGAAACACTAGCCCCAGCACGACCCCCTACACTGCCCGAACACCACTACACTGCCCTAAACCCTGAAACACCACCCCCAGCACGACCCCCTACACTGCCCGAACACGACTGCACTGCCCTAAACCCTGAAACACCAGCCCCAGCAAGACCCCTACACTGCCCGAACACCACTGCATTGCCCTAGACTCTGAAACACCAGCCCCAGCAAGACCCCCTACACTGCCCGAACACCACTGCACTGCCCTAAACCCTGAAACACCAGCCCCAGCATGACCCCTACACTGCCCGAACACCACTGCACTGCCCTAAACCCTGAAACACCAGCCCCAGCACGACCCCCTACACTGCCCGAACACCACTGCACTACCCTAAACCCTGAAACACCAGCCCCAGCACGACCCCCTACACTGCCTGAACACCACTGCACTGCCCTAAACCCTGAAACACCAGCCCCAGCACCACCCCCTACAATGCCCGAACACCACTGTACTGCCCTAAACCCTGAAACACCACCCCCTGCACCGCCCCCTACACTGCCCGAACACCACTGCACTGCCCTAAACCCTGAAACACCACCCCCTGCACGACCCCCTACACTGCCCGAACACCACTGCACTGCCCTAAACCCTGAAACACCACCCCTGCACCACCCCCTACACTGCCCGAACACCACTGCACTGCCCTAAACCCTGAAACACCACCCCCTGCACCGCCCCCTACACTGCCCGAACACCACTGCACTGCCCTAAACCCTGAAACACCACCCCCAGCATGACCCCCTTTACTGCTCGAACACCACTGCACTGCCCCAAACCCTGAAACACCACCCCCAGCATGACCCCTACACTGCCCGAACACCACTGCCCTAAACCCTGAAACACCACCCCTGCACGACCCCCTACACTGCCCGAACATCACTGCACTGCCCTAAACCCTGAAACACCACCCCCAGCACGACCCCCTACACTGCCCGAACACCACTGCACTGCCCTAAACCCTAAAACACCACCCCCAGCACGACCCCCTACACTGCCCGAACACCACTGCACTGCCCTAAACCCTAGAACACTACCCCCAGCATGACCCCCTACACTACCCGAACACCACTGCACTACCCTAAACCCTAAAATACTCCCCCAGCACGACCCCCTACACTACCCGAACACGACTGCACTGCCCTAAACCCTAAAACACTCCCCCAGCACGACCCCCTACACTACCCGAACACCACTGCACTGCCCTAAACCCTAAAACACTCCCCCAGCACGACCCCCTACACTACCTAAACACCACTGCACTGCCCTAAACCCTAAAACACTACCCCTGCATGACCCCCTACACTACCCAAATACCAATGCACTACCCTAATCCCTAAAACACTACCCCCCGCACAACCCCTACACTACCCAAAGACCACTGCACTACCCTAAACCCTAAAACACGACCTCCTACACTACACAAACACCACTGCACTACCCTAAACCCTAAAAACTACCCCCAGCACGAACCCCTACACTACCCAAACACCACTGCACTACCCTAAACCATAAAACACTACCCCCAGCAGTACCCCTACGCTACCCAAACACCACTGCACTACCCTAAACCCTAAACACTACCCCCAGCAGTACCCCCTACACTACCCAAACACCATTGCACTACCCTAAACCCTAAAACACTACCCCCAGCAGTATCCCCTACACTACCCAAACACCACTGCACTACCCTAAACCCTAAAACCCTAAAACACTAACCCCAGCACGACCCCCTACACTACCCAAACACCACTGTACTACCCTAAACCCTAAAACACTCCCCCAGCACGACTCCCTACACTACCCAAACACCACTGCACTACCCTAAACCCTAAATCTACCCCCAGCATGACCCCCTACACTACACAAACACCACTGCACTACCCTAAACCCTAAAACACTACCCCCAGCACGACCCTCTTCACTACCTAAACACAACTGCACAATTTGTTACAGGCGTTGCAACGCAGGCCTGTGGTGCTTACTGGAAGTACCTGGTGGGCTAGTTGGGCCCCAGGGACTCTCAGGATTCAAGGTGACCTAATCCCCCAACTTAAAACGCGCCACGGGGCGCGTTTGCACAGTGGTGAAAGGAGGGGCGGGGCCTCAGGTGACATGTGCGCAAACACGCCCTGTGGTGCGTTTAAGTTGGGGAGTTAATTCCCTTTGAATCCTGGGGCCAACTAGCCCACCAGGTACCTTCAGTAAGCACAACAGAGTTGCGTTGCAGAGAGGTGAAAAAGGTGCGTGGCCTCGGAACGCCTCTCTGCAACTCAGCTCTGTGGTCCTAACTGTAGGTACCTGGGGGCTAGTTGGGCCCCAGGGACCCTCAGGATTCAAGGGGACTTAATCCCGCAACTTAAAACGCGCCACGGGGCGCGTTTGCACACATGTCACCTCAGGCCCCCTCCCTTCACCACTGTGCAAACGCGCACTGGCTCTGGTTAGTCAGAGTCAGTTACCACCAGTACCCGTCTGAAAAAGTTGTGGGCACAGGATGATTTTGCAACAAGGCCTCTTTCTGCTCCTCTGTTGGTTCTTTCTGCACATCTTTTGCTTCTTTCTGTGCGTTTTTTCTTCTTTCTTCACATGTCCTACCTCTGTTGGCATAGTTAGAAACTAGCATTTAAAAAACCTTTGAAATTCACTTAAAAAATCATAGGTTTCAGGCACGTTATAGTTAGAAATTAGCATTTAAAAACCTTTGAAATTCACTGAAAAAACCATAGGTTTCAGGCACGTTATAGTTAGAAATTAGCATTTAAAAAACCTTTGAAATTCACTGAAAAAACCATAGGTTTCAGGCACGTTATAGTTAGAAATTAGCATTTAAAAAACCTTTGAAATTCACTGAAAAAACCATAGGTTTCAGACAAGTTATAGTTAGAAATTAGCATTTAAAAAACCTTTGAAATTCACTGAAAAAACCATAGGTTTTAGGGACAGTTATAGTTAGTTGGACATTGCACTCGTACAAAACCCGTGAAATTCCCCTGTTATAGTTAGTTCAGCTAACTATAACTCGCGCCCGCAATGCACTGCTGATGACGTCACATATTACATCACTCATGACATGGTCAGTGACATCACTGATGACATCACTGATGACATCTCAAATGACATCACTGATGACATCATCCATGTGATAATTTCATGCATCTTCTCACACCCTAATATAACTTTTGATACACCCACTCTAAATTACAGACTGCCATTCTCAAAACCATAGACACTCCAACACCAAAAACTACATACCCACTCACTGATTCTTAGGTCTACACACACATCCACTCACTCACCTGTACAGTCACTCATACTTACAGTCACTCAGTACAGGACTATCATATGCACTCATACACCTATATAAATACTCACACACCGCCACTCATCCATAGAGGTACTCACACACCTAGTCAGTCATGCAAAAAATTAATCACACACCCATTTACTCACCTATACAGTTATACACACACCAGCTCACTTACTCATACAAATACTAGCACATTCTTACGCTCTTATACAATAACTGATACAAGCACACACGCATCCATACAGCCACTCTCACAATAACACACTCTCACTTATAGCCATTTAAATACTCTAACACACATATATACTGCTTTTTACATATGTAGTTACTCGCACATGTACCACTGAGATATACATTCACTCACTAACACACCCATACACACACTCACCCACCCAAGCAGTCCATCACAGATGCACTCTTGAAATCATGCACCCAGTGAATCACCCACTCACACATCTATGTATAGAGTCACACACACCCCACCCACACAAACACTCAGGCAGCCATACAGATACTCAGAGAACCAATCAATAACCCATATAGACACTCATGTAGCTATTCGCAAATCCATGCATCCACTTACACACCAACAAACAGACGGATACAGACATTCACACAGTTTAGTCACTAACCCATGCATTCAGTAAGATACGTTTAATCACTCACTTGTAGAGTCAGTCACTCACGTACTAAATCATCCATTCAGACACTTATACACCCACTCATTCTTCAATACGCCTTTCCCTATATATATTAAACATATTTAAACTTTACAGAAACACACAGTCACTGGATGATGTCATCAGTGATGTCATCAGTGATGTCATTTGAGATGTCATCAGTGATGTCATCAGTGATGTCACTGACCATGTCATGAGTGATGTAATATGTGACGTCATCAGCAGTGCATTGCGGGGCGCGAGTTATAGTTAGCTGAACTAACTATAACAGGGGAATTTCACGGGTTTTGTAACGAGTGCAATGTCCAACTAACTATAACTGTCCCTAAAACCTATGGTTTTTTCAGTGAATATATATATATATATAATAACATGGGATATGGGTGGTGTGTAGACATGGAAGAAAGATACCTGTTTCCTATGCACAGGATCGAAGACAGACTAGTGGGGCCTGCTTGCCCCTCACAGACATAGCAAAGTCATGTCAGGTGTCATGACTTCTGCCCCGCGGCAGCCCCTCCTCCTCCAGCTCCTTGATCCCCAGCTCTGAGGGATAGCTTGGCAGCCTGGCTCAGCGGAGAAATGGGCTCAATCAGATTCCAGGCTGCAGACTCCACGGTATCCCAGTGCTTGAGCATTTTCCTGGGCTTGCCAGTAAGTAGCTTATGCTTCTTCTGACATATTTACTACCGCCCATATCTGTGTAGATGACGAGCGCCTAGCCGTGCCTCTGCAGATGGAGACCCCTGCCCCTGTTAACACCAGAGAGCATTAATCAGGTCGTACTGTGGGATACCTGCTGGTCAACAGTTGATTGGCATTTATAATATCATAGGTATGGCACTTTGTACTGGCATGGTGTTCCCATTATCCAGCATCATGATATATCGACCTCCTGAGGGTGACTGGCGAGCTGATGCTGCTCTGTCTGGATTTGAATTTCGAACATGTACAGCACAGGCGCAGGGAATAAGAGCAGCCAGGGTTTCTTTCACTTAATTCTGGTCACAGGCGTGAACGTGTGCTTCTTACTTCCTTGACTTGATATGGGCGAAACATAAATGTTCGGTTTACCTGTGTGCCACAGTTTCCAATTACCCCATCAGCTACAGAGAAAGCTGTTACGGCCGGGTGCGCTACGATGCTAGAACAAAGCAACTCTTCCCTAACTCCTTAATTGCATGTGTACAGCAGCTGCTATCTAACCTCTTTCAACCAATACAGTTAAATAACACACAGCACACTTTTCAATGACCCCGTGCATTTACAGATTCAAATTAGGACCGGGCGGCAACAACATTCCCGCCAGACATGGAACTCAGTGGAATCTCACAGAGTTTTTAGATAACTCAGCGGAATTCCATGGAGTAGAACTCCATGAGCTCCACCCACCCTTAATGCAGACCCCTTGAGGGCTGCAGCCCATCTCTCACAGCCACTTACAAGCACCTCTTTTACAGCTCATGAAGAGCTGAAGGTGTGAGGACTGCTTATCTTCTCAGAGGTTAAACTGGGGCACTAAACTACGGGACAATGGGCATCCCTTTTTATGGGCAGCAGAGAAAGACAAACCTGCAAAATGTGTCTCCTTGCAACAGAGCCCATAGTAAGGGCACCCCTCCATTAGGTTTTGCAACCCTATTCCATGTCTTTGGGGCCAACGGTAGGGGGCCCTCCAGTGGGCACAATTGTAATGAGACAGCTCTCCCTTAATTGGAATGGCATGGGTCAAGAGAGGCCCGGTGTGCTGTGGCCTGGTGGTGCCAAACTGGTGTAGGGCTCCATGTTGGTGGGCTAAGTGCAGGACCTTGGGCCACATCCCACACCGCAGCTCACACCGCCCATGCCTATAGCCAGCCCTGGAAGAGAGCAGAGAGAATAGAGGGGACTGCCTAAATGGACTGCCCAGATGCACAGGGGATAAGCGTCCTGGCAGGATCCTGGCAGGAGACGGAAGAGCAACAGGTGCTGTAGGACGAGACCTGCTGAAGCATGACTACAGTGTACCTGGGGCAGAAGGTAGGGCAACCATTGCTCTAGGAAAGGAATGCTGAGAGTGCATGAGAGAAGCGCTTTGGCGGGAGAAGGGAGAGCAGAGGAAGCTGCCTGAAGGCAATCACCAAAAGCATGAGAAGAGCAGCCAGGAGAGCAACTTGAGGAAAGGGATAGGTTGGGGGGCATATAGAGCTTGCTCTCTGGATCCTTAACTTTGTGCCTGACAAGGAGAGGTACAACATTAGGTCTATTTACTAAGATTTCATGCTGTGTTTGCGTCACAAAAGTGAAGCAAATAGATGCAAAATCTTTGTTACCTATTTACTTTCCAGCGCTAAACTTATTTAGCGCTGGAAAATCACTTGAAATTAACACGAAGCAGTGCATAGGGCTGTTTTGCATTACTTGGCGCCAAGGGGGCATACCATGGTTGGTGCATGGGCATTCCCATGCAACCACCCAAGCTTTCTGATGTTAAGCCCTATTTACTTAATAAAGTAGACAGGGTTTAGTGTCAGAAATTGGCGCCCATTTCAAGTAGGTGCTATAAAGGCAAATTGCTTTCATTCCTCCTTCCTTTTCCGACTTAGTATGTGTGCT
The DNA here is from genome assembly GCA_963921515.1 of Calotriton arnoldi. Classification (NCBI taxonomy): domain Eukaryota; kingdom Metazoa; phylum Chordata; class Amphibia; order Caudata; family Salamandridae; genus Calotriton; species Calotriton arnoldi. The sequence goes on from CAWUFW010023519.1 coordinate 69,900, forward strand.
GCACTGTACAGCACACATGCAAAGTGGAAAACGGTTAAAAGTTAGTCTGAGCATTATATTTTGTACTGGAAGTCTATCCTTCCAGTACAAAACCTTGCTTGACTCATGCGGACACCCTTTGCTATGATGCAAAGATGTGTGCATGGCTCACAGCAACTAATTTCAGCACCAGGGAGGGGAGGAGAGTGTCATATTTCTGTAAATATGGCGCTCTCCTGCTCTGTTCTTCTAGTGCAATGCAGTGCAGATTTTTTGCATGCTGCACTGCGCTGCATGGTATTTAAGTATATCTGCCCCTGTGTGGATGTTACAATCCATGAAATGTGGGCTGATACTAACGCTTAAGGTTAGCCCTGTGAGCTGATGCCTAAAGCCTGCTCAACCACAACTAATGGTGAAACAGGTTGTCCAAATGCCCCTTTCTGTATGTGTGTGTATATATATATATCTATATATATATTATCTACTGGCGGTCGCCAGTAGATAGTTATGAGTTAGGACCTAGTTTCCATAGGAAAAGCGTTTTTCTCTTCCCAATAACTTTGGTGCCGGATGACGAATCTTTGCTAAATTTACAAAACTAGTGGGCGCTCCAGTCAGCTCCTGTCTTGAAAGTTTCGGGGTGATTTGCCAAGCGGGGGCCGAGAAAAAAGGGGGGTCCCAAAACGTGTTTTCTCCATGTTATTTTCCATAGGAAACTTTAGACACGGCTACAGCTCGAACTGCTGAACAGAATTACACCAAATTTGGCAAAAAGGTATCCCTTGGTTCAGAAAGAGACCTTTTTTTCAATGGTGTAAACCGCTCAGTAGTTGCTGAGAAAATCAAAAATAAAAGTTTTGATATCTAGAGGCGCGGTAGATCCGCGGACCCTCCCGACCACAAGCTTTATTCTAATTGGCTGTCAACACTCCAAACCGGGAAGTGTTGGCAGCCATCTTGTGACTCGGTAGAACCGAGTCAAAAGAAAACAGTAGAAAAACGTTAAAAACAAGAAAAGGGGCAGGGTAGAAACACCCTTACCCCCTAGGCCTGCTCAGGGGGTCCCACAAGGACCGCCAGGGCCCAAAAAACCATTAAAAAAAATAAACAAATTCAGTGAAATTCGCGCTGTGTCTGCGAATCCCGCCGAAATTTTTAAAAAAATGAAGCGCAGGCTCCCGCGCTTCATTTAATTGAGGCCTCGGTGGGCCAAGTCCTGGGGGCATGCTTGATTGTAATTGCGGGGCCCAGGGGGCCCCCGCAGCCCCGGAGACCGCCACCCCCGGGCTTTCTTAATATTTGCGGGGGCACACGGCCCCCGCAGCCCCAGGGACTGCCACCCCCCAGGGCTTCTTTTTTTAATGTGTGGGGGGCCTCCAAAGCCCCCCCAAGCCCCGGGGATCACCACCCCGGGGCTGTTTTGAATATTTGCGGGTGGCACACAGCCCCCCGCATCCCCGGGGACCGCCACCCCCCTGGGGCTTGTTTTTTTTTTTTAAAAGAACCTGTGTGGGGGGGCGCGAGCCCCCCCACACGCCCCGGGGACCGCCACCTCCCCGGGGCTTTGAAACTGAAAGGAGGGGGGGCCACGCGGCCCCCCTCCTGGAGCCCGTGATGGCCCTGGGGACTGCCACCCCCCAGGGCCGGCTCCTGCAGTGTCCTGGGGTGCCCACTGTGAGAAGTTGGCCTGGCATATGCTGTCCACTAATTATAGTGGGCACCTTGCACCAGTCCAAATCGACTCTTATGGTAGGTAGGTTAAAGACAACCTTATTGAAAGCTATCCTAGTGGTAGCTATGGAGAGCAGCCTTCAGGCTAAGTCTTGAAGGAATGTAAAGCAGCTTGTTTTACCAGTCTATAATCTCTTGAGTGACCAAATGAAAGAGCACCACACCAGGTATATATTCAAAATATATGTATTTATTACTAAACACACCCCTCTAGTCTCTTTATGAGGCTAGAGTTTGAAGTACATAGGTTATAAGATCTTAAATCACAGTAATAGCACAAATACACGTTTGGGCCCTAGGAGCGTACCAAACCATATACCAATAAAGTGGTATGCGAACCACGACTGAACTAGACACTAGGCCTAGAGCCTCTAGAAGTGCTTGGACCACAAGGAACCACCCAAGGTAGTGACACAGGGGACCCACGGGAGACGCGTGCAGTGTAAATACACAACCGCGATACGCCGTTAACTTCTATGGAGAAAGTCGGGATCGGGAAAATAGAGGAAAGGGACACTTAGAAGAGGACTAGGACAAAACCCTTTGAGATCTAGGACTTTGAAGAGTCTCTACCCACGGGAGCACCGGAGTACTCGTGTTACCTCACCCAGGAAGCCGGGTGCATAGGTGCCTTTCGGGGTCGGGTTTCGTCGTCGGTTCGAATGGCGATCTGCTGCAAAGTGCTGCTGGCGACCAAGAGAAAAGTGTCCGGGTGGATCCAAGAGTGGATCGGAGTTCTGAAGAACCTGAAAGCAGAGGGGACAGAGTCTGGGTCACTAGCCAGTGACCAGGAAGGCGATGGACAGATGCCCACCGATGTCGAGTGCTTCAGGTGCGTTGACGGTCGTCTTGACTCTTCAGCCACGAGGTCCAGGAGGCGTTGTCGGCGACCAGGAGCAGGATTCGGGCTGGTACACGATGTCTGTCGAGTGCTGAGGTGTCGGCGACCGGATTGGACCCAACAAGCCTTGGCAACGGCAAGTCTCGATGTAAGATGAAGATCGTCGATGGTGCAGACCAGCAAGGTCTGGGGAACTCACCCAGCAAGGGTAAGTGAGGGCAGGCCTGGAGCAACCAGGACTGCCAAGTAAAGAAAAGATTGGCCTTCGTTAAGGGCTACTAGCCAACGGGCTAGCGACCGCGAAGGAGCCTCGTGACGCCGCACGTGGAGCTGGCTTACAGGACACTCGTGGAGTGGGGGCCAGTGATCTTCGGTGCAGGTGGTGCTGGAGGCTAGGGCTACTCGGAGCCCAAAGCACGACTTCTTGGGAGACCCAAAAGATGGTGCACTTGCAAATGTGCTTGGTGTCCAGGGTCACGGTCTCAAGTCACCCACGATAGCCACGGGCCTCAGCTTTGCTGGGGACTCAGGGTAGCCTCGGGGAAGTCTGAGAATCCACCTCTGGTGATGCGATGACTTCGGCGTCCGACGGGAGCTTCAGTGATGCGAACCGGACAGATGCTTCTTTGGTGCCTGCCAAGCAGGGAGTCACTCCTTGACCCCAAGGGAGATTCTTCAGTCCTCTAATCTTGTGAGTAGAGCGTCGAAGGTCCAGGATTCAGTTTCAGAGTTTCGTCCAGGTATAATCTAATCTTGCTGTGGCAAGGGTTCCCCATTTTAACCAGTAAAACAGGGAGGGACTAACTCTATGACCCCACCTATGGGAGGGTCAAGGGAGGGGGTGGCTACACCCACTTCCCTTTGTCCAGTTTCGCGCCAGAGCAGGGGCAGGTAGCCCCTGAGCTGGTTTGAACTGGCATATGCACAGAGGAGCCTTTTGCTCCCCCAGTGCAGGACTTCAAAGCACTCTAAGAGTGCACCCACCCAGCCCCAATACACATTATCCTGTCTGGGGAGGTGGTCACACCTCCCTGCAACAGGAAACCTATTGTCCAGGCCTCCCTGCCGGAGTTTCGTCCAGCAGCAGGAGGCCAGACTTGTGTCTGTGGCAGCAGCATCCATTTTGTGATGCCAGGGCTTCAGAAAGAAGTTACCGGGTAAGCCAGAGTTAACATGTCTTTCCTCTAGAAGGGTGGAATGCTACCCCGCCGCCAGGATTGGCGGGGGGTAGTATTCCAAGATGTTTGACACCAAACACGACATGTTTAGGTGCAGCCATTCCAAAGTTAGCATTTTACCGCGAGGATATAATGCGCTTAAGAGTATATGGTCAGGCTGCACTACAAACAGCATCAGAGATGGTCTCCGAACGCTGCAGAGGGGCCCTGCTCATGCAGGGGCACCCTCTCACATAGGAACCATGCACTCTGCCTTTAGGATTGATAAGGCCTGCCTTAGGAGTGACTTATAGGTTTATATGTGTGTATGTATTTAGTGATATAGGTAACCTATATCACAGTAAGAGGTGCATGCACCACCTTACCCAGGCTGCAGTAGCAGACCTGTGGTGTCAGTTTGGATGGCCTTCCAGGGTGGCATAATACATGCTGCAGCCCCTGGCAGGCCTCTGAGGTACCTATGCCCTTGGTACATAGTATACCATATACTAGGGACTTATAAGGGCACTCCAGATTCCAATCAGAGATGTGCCTAAGGCACATGGAAACCTTTTACAGAGAAAGCAGATAGACTGGGGCCCTGAATAGCAGGATCCCAGTCCAACTAAGTCATAAACCAGCAAAACACCATAAAAAAGTGGGGGCAACCATATAGTCAGATTCCACCTTCCTACATAACCCCCAGACGAAAGGAGATAAGGCTAACCTTGGCCAGTTGAGCCTATATTGACTAAGTGGCCATATAAGGAAGCACCTGCACTAGCATGGTTGCCCCTATGTTATGGTCCACTAAGCAATCCCTCACCCTAAGGGTATGAGA
>CAWUFW010023520.1:0-74438 GCA_963921515.1 Calotriton arnoldi
CTCAGATTCCTGGAGTGGGAGATGGAGTAATACCAAATATGGATCGCAGATTAGGTTTAATTCTAGTTGCACATGAGGGTCTAGGTTCTGGATACGCATGAATAACCGCGACAGTTTAATTATTGAAACAACGCTATTGGTGGCCTGGTTTAAAAAAACAGACGAAGAATTTTGTCTTAAAATCTGACATCTGCCAGCAGATGAAGGGTTCCACCATGGCACGTCCAGCGCAGACACCTTTACTAATATCAGACAGACCACTCACGTGTGTCTATCTGGACGACTACTGGCCCATTTAATTCAGATGGGGCTTACAAGTATATCTTGGTGGCAGTGGATTCATGCTCGAGATTCCTATGGGTATGGCCGCAGTGCTCGACTGATGCTCGAACTGTTATAAAAGACTTGCAGTCTTTATAGGGACATACGCAGTTGGCACATTACATTCTAACCGTAGCCCAGCGTTTAGCTCTAGGGCTTACAAGGAAGCCATGGAAAGCTTTGGTGTAGCACTGCGGTACTCCTCTCCATACCATCCTGAGGGAAATTCGGTCGTGGAGAGAAAAAAACGTGACTTAAAGCAGTCTTTAACAGCTAGGGTATTCGGTTCGGGTGATAGTTGTGTCAATCACCTTTATGGGGTACAGGGTGCCCTCAACAATATGCCAAGAAGTTCTCTAGGGGGGCCACTCCTTATGAAGTCCTATTTGGGACGAGAATGTGGGTACCTGATCTTGATTGTGAAGGCACAGTGGCAGATGAAAAACAATTTGACATCAATAAACGTTTGGCTGTTTTACAAGATCTAAATGAATCCAGAGCACTACAAAGTAGCATGCAGGTCAAACGCCCCGCCACTGGGGAAGTCAAATCAGTCACAGCAAGACCTGTCTGAATCCCAAAAGTTGGGGATCTGGTCAGAGAAAAGATCGAGGACAAGAAAGAATTTGGGCCATCCTACAGAAAGCCTGTACCTGTCCTGGCTATTGAAGGAACAAGAACAGTACTTCTTCTGCCTCTTGCAACAAAAAAAAAGAGATTTGTCTCCATTGATCTGATCAAACCACACTATGTGGCCGATACTGAATAGTATGCCTTGTGGGCTCCTGGGTAGCCGACGCTCTCCTCTTGCTACTATACAGGAAGTTCAGACTGAAAGACGTTCGAAGAGTCTCCAATACAAAGAAATGGAATTCCAACAATGAAGTGGAACTCGTTCCTGTTCAAATTGAACATCAGAACTCAAGTGAAACACAAATATCAATTCGACCAAATACTGATATCTACATCAATATGCATCAAAAAGAGACACCTGCCAGTTCAACAGCACCTGCTGAGCTACCAAAAGATAGATCGAACTGCATCTGGCTACTTCATTTATTTTGATACCTTCTCTCTTGATCCCAGCGAACCTGAGACAACGCCAGCTCCAGTTTCCCGTAAGCAGCAAATTGATGAGTTCTACACTTTTCTGAAAAAAACTTACTTAGTATCACCTTGGCTCCAGCTCTGGATAATATCTGCAATATTGTTTTTTCTGTTCTGGATTGGCCTAGTGACTGTTTTCTGCTTACTAGTGAATGGAAATTATCTCCCAGAACGCTCTGCAGTATCCAATGTGAACTTGGTCCTGAAACCACATACATCATCTCATTGTGAACAAAGAGACTTGTTTTCCGTGAACATTACAGCTGTTCCAATTCCTGATGGTATTGTTTGGGACAAGGTTGATTATGATGTATTTGGCCCTACAGAACTTTTGAAAATACCACATTTATTTAAAGTTTCTTTAAACAATATCATTACCTCCAGTACAATCTCTGACGATTGGGATTTTGAAACTGTCAATAATATGTTGTCTGATTTAGAAAAATCTGCTGGATTTTCAAGCAATGAATTGTTAGAAGACACATCTGATTTTGATAATATGTACTGTTATCATCATTATGGTCATCACTTTTTCACAAATCAAGTATCCCTAGAAATGTTTACACATACCATCAATGGGAACATTGTCCAACACCACCAAAAGGTAGTTCGAAAACTTTTGCACAGAAATTCTCATATTTTTCAGGGTTTAACACTGCTGACTCAACCTCATTTTACTATAAGGTTGCACCTACACCTGCACAGAAAAATATGCTGACTAACACCAAACAGATTTACTCTGCATCCTTTATTGCTCAACTGTCTGAACAAGGTTTCGACTCATGGAAAGACACAATAGACACAAAATCCATCTGGGGTTCTAAGGATTGGCAAGTTCAGGGAACAGAAGCACTATTTAGAGCGTGCCTCATTCCACAACAAATGATATTTCTGAATGAAACTGTGCAACAGACTTCCTGTCTTGGACTAGCCAAGAACAAGGATTTGAACACACCTCGGTTTCCCACACCTTCACACATCAATTTTACAACATCATGCAGTACAACACATCAGACCCCAATTGAAAGGGATGGTTAGTTTGGCCCACAGACACAAACAGATGTCAGTCAAGATTCAGGGGTAGAACTGAAGGGTTTAGTATCAATAGGCCAGACCCACGATATGTAAAACAAGAACATCCGGGGGTAGTTACATCATACAGTGTTGGGAAGTTCTGCCTCGATTGGCTAAAAATCTCAACACTGTCCCAAGTGAAACAGCACTTATCCTTACTCTCAGATGAGGTAGATCTAATGGATTTTTACTAGGTCCCCGAAAGCCACGTCAGAAACGTTTTTATTACGCTGTCTATAATGAAATCTGGAAAATCTCTCAACAAGAAGCTGCGGAGAGACTTGGTGAAATAGACAGAATTAACCTAGAAAAAGCGTTAGCTGTAGTTGACAATAGTCTGACTACATTAACATCCAGGATTTATTCACTGGGCAACATTGTATCTTCTGCTATTGATATACTACAACAAGACTTGTCCATTCTACAACACAGACAATCTCAACTACGTTCTATTATGTTCTATTATGTTATTAAGCTGGACGCTGCAATCATTGTGCGCTGGTTATGTGCCTTGGCGATTTATCAACAGTACGTCTCTATTTTCAGCATACAATCTAACTGAAAAACAGACTACAATGGCTCAAAGGGGAGCAAAATATACAATGCTGCGTATTGAAAAACTAGACAGGTTACCTTTTACTGTGGCAGAGTCACCGTCCACTGAATGGTTAATTCATGGCCATATAACACTACCGGTCACTACTTTCCAGTTTCAATATTGCCTAGAACAACGACAGGCAGGCACATATGAAGCGATGGGTAGGGAATTCATCAAGAAATCTTGGGAATTGCCGTACAGATTTCGATGCTGGAATGGGGACACAGAAGTGTTTCTTAGCGGTACTAACTGTAAGAGCCCTTTAAGCGGTTCTCTCATATGCCAGGATATCATGCTTCACGGGGTCTGTAATGGTTCAGTTGCAAACTTATCCTGTCACTTGAAAGGGAGCCCGGCTGCCTTGATTAATCCGGTATTCGAGTTACTTTCAACTGGGAGTAACTTGATGCTGAATGATCAAGGTTGTTGTGGGATGCTCCCGGGCATCGCCTATCTTGTCACTGTAAACTCCAGGGTTACTTGCTGTATGCAAGTATTGTTTCCACCGACCCACACAATCAGGGAGGCGCCATTATGGCCTTCCTTGAATGTTTCCTTTATACGGTTTGATACTCTGAGCCGAATGAAAGCCATGTTTTTACAGCAAACCGCGCCCTTAACCTCAGCCCAAGAAACTTATTATCGTCAGGATGCAAGGTCCTCGGCCGAGATACAGGCACTGATACGAACAAACTGCCCTTTCCATTTTACAGGCATGGTACAACGTATCTTTAACATGTCTGATACAACGGGTATTGTCCACCTATTTAAGACCATAGGTTCTGGACTGTTAAGCACCTTTCAGACAATCCTCGGAGTTGTTCCCAATTTTTGGAGGGTTTCTGGTGATCCTGTTTTTAATAGCAGGAATCCTGATTGTACTTTTTCTGCTATGCAATGGACGTCCCAGTCACCAAGGAGATGGAAAGCACGCTCTTGGAGCACCGATACCGTGATCGCATGGTAATCCTTCTGGGCACACCTCGTCTTCGAGAACTAAGCGAGTCTTGGTTCTTGTCATTCAGACCAGTCTGGATGAACTGTATTCTGCCTGTCCTCCGATGCCTGTTCTGCAGACAAGAATGCGTGTTGGATCTCTGTCTCACACTTCCAACATTTGCGCCACCGGATGTTGATCCTTTTCTGGACCTGATAACGGCCCATGCTCTGCAGTGTCCTCAGCGTATTCCAATGTTGATGTCTGCATTCTTAGAGCCACCACGGGATGCTTCAGCTTCTGTTGGGAAGGATGCCAGCTCCTTAACAAACACTCAGGCCTCAGATGACACTAGCGCCTCACCAGCAACAGCTGTGGTGAATACGGAGGCACAACTGTGCTCGATTAACCTGATCTGCGAGGTGTTGCAGGGATCGCCGTCTGCGATTGCAGGCAACAGTAATGTTGCGTCTCCCAGCCAGGACACATAAACATTTGGCTCATCGTGTGCTGGAAAAATTCAGCCTTTTTTCCAAAACAACCAAATTTGGAATTTTAAACAAGACACTTTAGTATAAGCTGCATGGCTTTCAGTCACTCTATGTTCAAACTATGTCTTCGAACATACTATAGATTTCTATCGCCTACTATACATGTTTTTTTAACATTTCTTGGCCTTTTTACATTTTTAAGGACTATTTTTATAGACTTATTTCCGTACTATATTTAGCAGTACGTTAGATTTTTAGTATGTCGCCCAGTCGGATGAAGACTGGGTGTTATATTCCATATAGGTACCCCAATATTGGCTCAGGTACTACATGCACCTTTAACCTACATTGCCCTCATATTTCACTACATAACGGTTCTTAGGACTGACCTTTAGTTGACGTAATGACTAGAGGACCTGGGGATTCCTCCGAAAGGCCTAAGCCTCATTCATTATGCATGAGGATTCTTGGAATCATAGCTGGACAGCAGGCCGAACATCTCCTGCATAAAAACTATGTACAAGGGTCATTCCTTCCGTCATCCTAGTTCGACATGACACAGTGAGGTATATCCCCAGGGGGTATCACTTTGGGTATATATACACCATCTCTTGCTAAGGTAGAGAGAGGAGAAAAGGACTTCCATGCCGACACACTGATGCGAAACGCTGAGGCTCCTGCACGCAGACACTCCAGCTCGCAGTGGTCTGACATCCCTTGCAGGGTGTCCACCTCGAGACCAGAACGGGGTCCCACAGTCTCTCACTTCAGGTAATGGGGTCGACTTTATCCTAGAGGGATTCTTGGCTTTACACCCACATCCATACTAGGTACATTCAGTACGCTTTTATTACTGTCATTTATTTTTATACTTGCCTGTATTTATTGTTTTAGCACTATGGTAGAAATCTACCATTCTTTTACTCTGTTAGTGCTCATAATCATTTATATCTGTTACTGTTAATGGTTGTTTCAGCACACCTATTTTACACTAGAATGATTGTGGTTCAATAAATACTTATTGAGAAACGTCCCCACCGTTTGTTCTGTGTATCTCTCTCCGACACAAAGTGAGCATGAGTGACTGAGCGACTAGTATCACTGTTTCCACGATTCTGAGGGATCAGGGTTGTCATGTTCGATAGTTGCCAAGAACTATTCTCTCCTTGGTAAGAGGGGTTTCTAGTGGCACTGTGGGCTAGCTGGTATACAGGCTGACATACTCGCTGGGGGAGCCCGGAATCAGTTTGGACACCAAAGCCGCAGTGTATGTTGTCTAAACGCGCAGATCGTATATAGGTTTATAGGAACTACACAACAGGCCTATTTGGGCCTTGCCAGCAGGGTGCAGCTTGAGTCCTGTAGTCCTGTGGCACAGTAAGCAAAGGACCCATGTCTAGACATTTCCGTTGCACTTATGGTGTACCACTAAGGAAAATTCTTAAATGATGGGTACAATGCTTGCAAAAGTCTCAACCGCTGTTAGGAATGGACTGTTCCTATTGGTGGAGTACCGAGGCTGATTAGGATGTGGCTGGTCTCTTTCTGAAATTACATAGTTATTGTACCTACAGAATGTTTTAAATCACACTAAATAATCCACATAATTACAGAAATATTTTATGTTTGCATTTCTTAAAAATATTAAATATGAAACAATATTAAGTAAAAAGCATTTTCTGGCTATGAATGGTAGCTCAAAAATGGAAGATTTATTACAAAAATGTCACAGAGCAGGGGAGAGAGAAGGAAAGCAAGAAGTGGGAATGCAGAAAGTGCAGAAAAAAGACTGCCACTTGTCAGCAGTAAAGCGAAGGTAGCTGCTCAGATGAAAGATGTGGAGGCAGAAAGGACAGAGGAAGGAGTAAAAGAGCAAGACCTCTCAAGAAGGTACCAGGGCGGAGCAGCATAAATAAAGATGAGTGTGAGAGGTGAAAGAAAAGAACGCTGTGAACTATAGATGGAAACTAGAAGAGAGGGTATAGGAATAATGTAATAGCTGAATAGAAAGTAGTGTTCACGTGTGAAGAAGCACTAGGCATGATTTCAGGCTGACTGTGATGGAGAGAGGATTGGGTATGCCAAGCGGGTTTGTCTCGTCAAAGATTTTACCTTTTGGCTTAGTCCCTGAAAATGGGAGTTTAAATCCTTCAGCAGGCCAAGGTTGCAGACTGTATCCGAAGAAGTCCTGTTAAAGCAGGATATTCCTTGGCTGAGACTTAGTTTGAGGTCAAAGGGCAGGGTAATTGTGCAAGACAGTTTTCTCTTCAAATCTTTTATTCTTATGCTGAACAAAACCTGGCCAACATGTGTCACTTCAGCAAGGCCAATATATAACTTCATCCGCAATAAGGAGCATAAGAGGGAATTACCAATCAGGTCGCCCTCCACTCAAAACAAACAATATAACTAATATACCTGATTGTGCTCAGACAGAAAAAACTGAATTACTGAGGAGATTCAGGGTGAACATATTTTGAGAAATTTTATACAATAACCACGATATTAGTCCAAGATGGTGTTGACGAAATTTCTATGCAATGCATTGGATCGTCAAAGAGGACACTGGGCGGAGCGTTGATTGTGCTTCCGGTTCGCGCTCTTGATGTAGAGCGCGATTGCTATGGACGCAGGATTGGAGTGGTGGTGGACTCACGTTCAAACATGGTAAGAGTATGCCTGGTTGTTTGAAGGGTGCGAGAGAGCCCGGTGGTTTTGCCCCGCAATAGATGGAGTATGAATTGAGGAAAAGTGTGTCTTGAGCGACCTATGGGTTGGAGTGACAAGGCTTTCCTCATAAAATCGGAGTATAGCAGACTGGGGGACATGTGGTTTGAGTGCCCGAGATGCCTGTCGGCAATCACCGCATTACCCATAATTAAGCTCATAACAACAGCCATACTCGAGTGCTAGTGGGTTGGCGTATGGTTTGATATGCAAAAACTTAACATAGTATACACACGTAGTGATTACATGTGTGCATATACTCACAGGTTGACGGGCGGCGACTGCATGTGTCCACAGGGGATGTGTGGCTAATGAATGGAGGACACTCCCTAGGAGGAGGGGTGCCGGTATGAACTTTGATGGCAACCACCTGGTAAATATATCATTACTACTGTGTTGTATGTGTTACCTTCTGGGCAAAGATGCCTGGTGACATTTTAATGTTTTAAAGATGCCCTTACTGGTTGGCAATATCTTTCTGTTCTTTTCTTGTTTGTCAGTCACCCATGGCTCAGATTGAAATACCAGTGAGGTGAAGACTTGCCCCGAGCCCTGATGAAATTGCCGCAAGGTATTTGCCAATGAAACATGTTGGCCTTTCCTAATTGAAGTGGTCCGAAACATGCTGTTCTTTTTATAACCTTGAGTGGGCTCACGGCATCCAATAAAGTAGGCTTATTTGCAAGTGAGTCACAACTCATTTTTAGCTTGGAGAAGCGAGTTTACACTTTCTCTCACCACGGGGTCTAGTTGGGATAGAACGACACAAGCACTCTTTGTGCATTCTTCCACATATCATTTTTTATCTTTTCTTTTTCTTCACCTCCTAAAATAAGCTTGACACTTTATTTATTTTTTCATGGTCACAAAAGTCACCAATGATGAAAAACGTGACCAAACAGGTGAGTACCTACAAGCAGCTCCCTTGGTGATGCTTACGTGAGGTACTTTCTGACCTTTCACTCATTTTTCTTCTTGTATACACTACCAAGCGGGGTGCAAGTGGGGTGGACTGACAAACAGTAAAAATTGGACACCCAGGTCTGGTTGCTATTGGCATTTTTTAGAAGCCAGCGTTTGGGCAGAGATATCAATATCCTGTCACCCGGATCCTTGAAAAGTTTTTTGTGTCCGAGCACAATCAGGTCTATTAGTTATATTGTCCAATATATTAACTTACCATAGTAAACAAGAAATTCACAGAATATTTTATAAGGTCAGAACAGATAGTGAACAAGATCAAGTTAAAAAAAGGATGGAAATGAGTCAGAATAGAAAAACAAACAAAAAGTTAATAATATCAACCTCTTGAGTACAAATCTTCAGAGGACTATACAAAAAGTGTGGACAGAAAGTTTTGTGACCATTGATACTTTGCCTGAAATAGAAACCAACCACAAAACCGACTCCTTACTATAGTGTTCCAAAAGTGCTTATCCACAAAGATACCACTAAAGGTGGTACCCATGTCCAGAACATTCCAAGCCAAGTGGCTACAGACTAAGGGGGAAAAAAACACCAAACCTTTATTGAGGAAAAATCATTACGAAGTGAGTACACTCAAGATGAGAAAATTAACAAGATATGAAGGCAGAAGCATATGTGAAAATTGTCAGAAGTGAGGATCACAACTAATTATACCGAGTGATCAACAGAGATAATTATTATGTGCAAATTACAGTACAATTTAATACAATACCTAAGGCTCTAATAGCTAAACAATTCCAGAATTAATGACACTTCATTTCCTTTGGTTATCTTCAAATGGATACAATATAGTTTAATATCAAGAAGAAATTTGCAAGAATAAGTAAGCAAAATGCAATCAGACAGTTATATCCTGTGAGAAGAAAAACCTGCAGGGAAACGGATGCCACTGATTTAATTAAAAACATTATATGTTAATCAATTTGTTTTGGTATTCCCAGGTTCAAAAATTTTTCATATGAAACAGTCACTCTCTTTAGCTTCTTAACTGGAATACAGTGAAAACACAATTTATGTGTTGATTAAGGCCAATATTGAAAAATATACAATCACATTGATTTAAACTCTTCAATCTATCCCCTTAATTAGTACAATATGCATAATCTCACTACGATTTTCGTCACTCTTCACCTGAACAAATTCTCACCCAAATTCATGAGTACATTAACTGATGCCTTGCAACATATTCTTGATAAATGTTATTAGTCAATGAAACCACAGGCAGGTTCAACATGCAAAATCCAATGCACATTGCTCTTTCAAAAGAAAGATAAAGCAAGTATGATGAAATAGACATCAGGTTTTCTTCATCGGAATGCTTGCCTGATTGATCACCAAGCTGACTCATAATCTCATAATCTGTGCTGCACGAGCTGCCCTAAGAATTACTCTCCCAATGCCATCAAAATGCAAAAGTCATATCACCATTATCTTTGAATAGAGCTGACTGTAGCTCTTAAACAATATGAAAAAACAGCCTACTGCCATGATAACCGACCGAAGATTTTGAGCAGGAGTTTTTACATTGGACACTCCTAACATCACGCTTTTGACCTCAATTTATCCAAAGGAGCAAAATACAGACCCTCTCAGTCCCCATGGTGCAGGTGTGGGTGGGTTTCCTCCCTGCCTGGGGGCCACTAAGCCACTTCCTAAAGGCAGTCCTCAAATTTGTCAATAGGCTGCAGCCTGCCATGTCCTTGTGTGCAAACACAGTGAGACTGGTGCTGCTCTGCAGAAACGAAAATAAAGAGACTGTTACATTTTCTGCAACATTTTAAAGCATTTTGTTTTGTCTTTGGAGGCCTGGTCAGGGTTAAGAAGGGGTCCTGGGTTATTCCTTTCAGGAGTGGGTGTGAGTCCCAGCAGATGGGCCAGTTAGATGGATTAATGTAGGTAGGCAGTGAGGGTGCCCCCTCTACCAGTGCTGCAGTGTTAGCCTGCAGAAATGGCAAGAGGGGCTGTGTTTTGATTTTGTGTAGTGTTCCCTCTGCCATGGTGAACTGAGCCTTCAGCAGCATTTTCCCAGACAATCCTTGAGACTTCATTTAGTAAACAGGTGAGCACATTAGACCATGTCTTCCTTGCTAGCACCGTGTTGTGCCCTCAACTGCAAAATAAAGGGAGACTCTTACTACCACTGACATGAACAGCTTATTTTATGATGCTGCTGGGGAGGCGGGGTGTCAGGAAACAGGAATATATTGTCTGGGTATGTATGTGTTTTGGTTATCTGTTGGTTGTATCGTTTACAAAACCAGAAACAAAACAAAAAGAATTTTTAAAAAAACAGGAATATTGATATTCAGATTCCCAAAACCAGTGTCAGAGTAGGCATTCACCCCTCATTCACAATATTATTTTAAAGCTCACTCACCTATAGATCATTATTGCAGTGTAGGTGCAGCAATCAGCCATTAAAGCAGAAACATTGTTTGCAGAATCCTTCGCTAAACTTGCCGGGGAGGGCAAAATAAAAATCATTCCTTTAGTGTGAGTTCATGACTTCATCTAAAAATTTACACAAGTCCTGCTGACATTTGATTTAGACTCAGAGTTATCCTTTTTGTGACTGAAAAATTCAAGGGTTTGCCGAAAGCTCACAGAACCATGCCCATGCAGATAGGAGCTAATGAATTTATAAAACATAGGCGTTTGACAGCAGTGGTATCCTCCAGTCTTCACTACTCCATTGCATGACTGGTTAAAAATAATACAGCTCTAAACAGCAAGATGCCCTAGAGCAAAGTCACACTGAAACTCAGCTGAGAGGAGAAAACTCTTCAATTGAAGTTCTGAAAGCAGCCCTGACAACACATGTACCGCTGTTCAGACCAACAGCACCTGCTCACATGGGTCATTTTTTACAGCAGGTGCAGACATAATAGGCTTAGTGGTATGATGGGACACTGCACTTTAAATATGGCTGTCATTTACTACCCAACCCGAGAGCAGAATAGCCCATTTTTATTGATGTATTGGGATTTGAATGTGTGATTCTTTCATGCCACTTAACCATATATAGATGCTTACATATATTGTGACTGATCATCACAATAGTGATGTACTGCATGCATAGAAACTGCATGCTGACTATCCTTATACTCTTATTGCTGAAATTGGAATTTTAACCAAACTCTTATACATAATGAAAAAATGCAATCTCTTTTAGAGATGTGTGTGCAAGCTTTTAGCAGTAATAACATGTTTTTTGTTGGTTAATTGCACTTTTTAGGGACCATCAAAAGTAAATGCAGTCTATGGTATCTTTGTGAAGGCTCAAAAAGAGTGGATGGCATAAAATGCATACAAAGGCCTTTGTCACAGGAGGCTTAAGAGGCAACAACTTTGTGGCACAATAAATGGTAAGTCAGTATTTTCTGTATGCCAGATGGATAGTCGGTATGTGGCAAAGCAACCTTGGAGGGCATACTTTCTAGCACTGGAACTCTGGGGGTCACATTATCTTTGCCACTATACTTTTACAGTACAGTGGTACAGTCACACAATAGTATTCTATTGATTATGCTGTGCCATAAAATACATGTCCGGTAATATTACATGCAATGTCAGAATGTGCTCTTTACAGCTGCTTAACAGAATAATTTTCCTCGGGAAAACTAACGCTTATAATTTTGAAGGACAGTTATTTTTCAGTCATGTTACTTCCTGGAGTTAAGGGTTGTGTGAGGTCACTCCCTGTAATGTCACAAGGAGGTGGGGCAAAATGTGTGGTCACTTCCGCTACCAAATCGGTGAATCAATGTCCATGCCTATGAATAGCCTCCTCCCTGCCTGCAGCTGTAAAATAAGTTACCATTCATATCCCCCAAAACATTTTTTCAATACCATGTGCATATTGCATGTATATATACTAACGACTTACAAATATTGCATGTATACTTATGACTGGTGCGCTCACTCTTGTCTAGCATGACCAACTTCATCCGGCATTTTGGCTCTCACAATGTCTTTCCAGATTTGAAAGCATCAGTAATCCCAATTAACCACAACATCCATGTGTGGAGGAGTGCAAAGGGGCTGCAGCAACGTGATGCGAGCCCGCCGGTGCCCCCTGCTCTCAACCTTCCGAGGATCCCTCGGCAGAGCCCGGGAGCCACCCGAGTTTTGAAGGCACATGAGGCTCTGTTGCAGATGGCGGGAGACAAAGCGACTGCTGTTATGTCCAAGTGACACAATTGCATTGTACAGAAAAACCCATAGAAAGGAAATTATTAAGAACATGACTGAATTCTTTAAATGTGGGAACTGTAATTGTTGTGAGTTTACAAATGGCAAACAAATGGGTTTTTATGACTGTGAAAAGAAAGAATGCTACCCTATGACTGAATTTAGGAATTGTAACACTAAGTTCTGTATTTATATGATCACATGTGTATGCTGTAAGATCTATGTGGGATCAACCATCCGATCCATAAAAGAGAGATGTCAAGAACATTTAAGGGCAATCAGGAATCCTAATGACAAATATCCGTTGTCAATACACTTTAGGGACCCTGAATGTAGGAAGAAACTCAGTGGGATATGCTTCACTGTATTTGAGACTGTAAGACCACACGGAAGGGGTGTTAATACATCCAGATTAAGGTCAGACATGGTGTGCTTCAGGGCTGCAGACTAGCCCCCACCTTATTGTTGTATCTGAATGATGTTGTGGCCACTATGGAGCAGTGTAGAGGTGATGCTCCGATGATTTCTGGTTGCAGAACACTGATACTGCTATTTGCGGAAGATATCTTGTTGGTATCTAGGTCTCCAGTAGGCATACAGACCTTGATGGATCGGTTTGCTGATTTATGTAGGGAAAGGGGTCTAGTAATCAACCTGGGAAAACAAAGTTCATGACCATTAGCCCCCACAGGACCTTCAGAGGGCCCATCACACTGGAAGGCACTAGTCTGGATACGGAGACCAAATTTGATTATGTTGGCATTAGGCTTTCTTCTAAAATGTGTTGGCTCCCCCAAATCAGGAAAAGTGCCCTTAGCCTGTCACAATATGCCTCATGGGTCCTAAGGCTATACCACTCCTCCAAAACCTGACAGATTTCACCAGCAACTGGAGAAATCAACTTCTTAAGATCAATTTTAAACCTACCTAGGAGCTCCCTCACTCTCTCATTGCACTGGGATACTGCCGTAAAAGCAATCTCAAATCAGGCCAGATTTAGACCGATTGCATACTTGCGAAGACTGAGGTCTACTCCGGCCTTAGACAGCACCTTCAAAGAGATAGTGGCCTTGGATAAGGGTAACAAGATCAAGCGGTAAACTTCTCTCAAGTCAATTTTGCCAACTCCCAATGGACCAGCTAAAAAAACTGTACTGGACCTTTGTGTGGGACACAGAGGTACACAATAAGAGTGCAGGTGAGCACTGATGATTTTATGGAACTCAAGTACAACTGTTGGTTCGAAGAATTTCTGGACTACATCTCTGTACAGCAAGCTGGGAAATTGTACCTTCAGTATTGTTTTGACACCCTCCCTGTGATGTCTTTCTGCCAGAAATGGAAGGGCACGCCTGGCCATAGCACTATGTGCCTGGTGTGCTAACAGGCAGATGAGACACTCTTGCATTACTTTTTTTTCTGCCCAGACTATACCCGCCCTAGGAAGAGGTGGATTGTACCCATCTGTAGACAGCTTGGCTCGTGAGAGTGCTTCACTGCCCTTAGGTTGCTTCATGCCGAAATAAATGAGGCAACACTGTGCGCGGTAGCCAAGTACTTTCACTGGAGCTGGATCATCTGATCGAACACTATGTCTTCTCAGTAGTTTGCTGCTTTTAGCAAGGCCTGGGGGATCTCACGGAGTTTCACTTCGCGAAATTCCACAGAGTTGCTGAAAAACTCTGTAAAATTCTGTGGAGTTCTGCAAGTACTGCTCAGCCACTCTTAGTCTACAGCAGTGCATGCATAATTCAGGGCAGGTTTTTAAATTGTCCATACGTTTAGACCATAAAATGCAAAAGGAACACAAATGAACAATAGAAATCCTCAAATTCCCAGAACAGTTCATGGTAATCAATTAAGCCAATGGTCGTGCTGCGAAGTGTTAACCAACTACAGTTAGTTTAACTGAGGAAGTGATGGATAACTACTAACAAGATACCCACAAGAACCATGGCCCTAAAAATAAATTAGGGGCATATGTACAAGCCCCTATCGCCACAGGAACGTCACTATTTTGTGACGTTTTCACGGCGATAGGGGTTTCCCCTTATTTACAAGGCAGCGTTAAGCCACTTAACGTAACTTAACGCTGCCTTGCAAATAAGGACCCCTTTCACGCTATGCTTAGCGTGAAAGAGGTGGGCAGTGGGTGTTGCGGTGGGTGTTCCACCGCAACACCCATTGATTTTGACGCTGCCCCCTATTTACAAGGCCAGCGTAAATAGAAGGCAGTGCCAAAATTAAGACCAGTGAAAACCTGGTCTTAATTTGGTGAAACAAGGAGAAATGCTATATTTCTCCTCGTTTTTGCTTTTTCTATGTATGCTGCCTTGTGCAGCACACATGGAAAAAGCAAAAGCTTTTATTGTTTATGTACAGTCAAGGTCCTCCTTCCTGCACATAAACAATCTTTAAAAAATGACATTTTGTGACTTCCATGTGTGCTGCATTAAGCAGCAGACACAGAAGTGACAAAATGGGATTTTAAGATTGTTTACGTACAGGAAGGGGGACCTTCCTGTACATAAACAATCTTTCCCCTGCACACAGACACCCTTGCACTATGGTGCAAGGGTACCTGCGTTTACGCTACACTGCTAAGTGTAGCGCCATCGCATGGGGGAAACGCAAGGCTGCACCCTATTGTTGTAAATATGGTGTAGCCTTGTGTTTCTAAAGTGGCAGAGTGAGGCGTTAAGCCATGACGGCTAATGCCTCACTCCGCCACTTCTGTTGTACATACCCCCTTAGTGCCCTGGCTGTTAGACTAGAATCGAAAGACTAGCAGGGTTATTGTTTCTATACAGTGCCAAGAGGCGCGATAGAGCATACAAGAAAGAGTAAAGATACAACAAATTTAAAAGGGGAGGAAAAGGGAAAATTGTAAAGAAACAATAACTTACCAAAGACAGGCCGCACATCTTGTTTCAGTCTGCACAGCATGTTCCGTGTAGTATTATCCGTCAAGGAGACAACCACCAGCTCCAGCAGCAGTGCACCTGCCACTGTCTATAAGTGCAGCTGCTCCCTCTTCATCAAAACAGTTCCATTCCTCAACGCAGCGCATGCTCCATCCTCTAAACTCTGCAGCCAGATGCAGGGACCACGCGGTACACAGCTGAGTGTGCACATGGAGTCCAAGAGAGATAACATGACATTCTCCATTAAACTCTGCAGGCTGTTAAGCCAGCAACCCTGAGCACGCTGTGCACGCCAAGTACACTAACCAGTCAGTAACTGAGTCCAAGCTGTGTACAAAGAAGGTGCACAGCACTGACAGTCCAGTCCGAGAGAGACCACATAGCACACTCCCATATGCCGTGCAGTCAATTGGGCCAGCGAAGAGTGTGCCCCATGTACACACTACCCTGAAGATTGTATGTGATCAATGAGCAGCCAGATGTCAGGCGATTGAACGCACGCCAGCCAGCGTGATAGGAGGTGGCACAATGGACCAACTGACGCACATGCACACTGAGGAACTGAACAACGTGTGCCTCAACAACAGGCTTGTGCAAGGAATAGATATGCCCCTAGGATATCACATGCATGTCTGATGGTCGCTTGCTGTCGCAGAAGCGATCTGGGTGAGGGTGCCGGTAAATTCCGCTCCACCGGCGGTTGGCAGAGTTTTTGCTGAATTCCACCTTCCAAGAGGAGCGCAGTGTGGCAAAACTCTGCAAATTCCGCCGGCGGAGCAGAGTTTACCACCCGTCCCTACTTTTAGCGGCTTATGCTGTCATTCAGGGATATGCACCCTAGAGCCATGTGCCAAGGTGGTTTTTATATGTCCTTTTATGGTCCGAATGTTTTGCTTTGCACTTCTGCACATTATTTCAACCACATATATATGCTGCTATGCTTTGCTCCTTTATGGATGGCTCTATGTGCTAAAAGGTTACATTAGCTACCTGATAGCCCATGTTTAATCCTTTTTGTGAGCCTTAGAGTGCTTTTTGAGTTTTTATTGACTGGCCAATGTGTTTTTTGGGATCCTTCCAACTTGTATGCAGGCCTTCAATACTTCAGCTTTTGAAAACTTATAGATAACTGCTTGCAATTTTAATATGTGGTCATGCAATTTCACTGCCTATCTACAAGACTGCATGGTGTAGCTCAATGTTAATCTGTGACCAGGCTAGCCTTGTTTTGACCTTTGCCACTCACCTGAGATATATTATGGATTGGTTTATTTTGCTGAATTTATGATCTTTTGTATGCTTTTATGGTGTACAACTGAAACAAAGTACTTTTGTTGTTGTTGCTGTAAGATCTATGTGGGATCAACCATCCGTCCTATAAAAGAGAGATGGCAAGAACATTTAAGGCATTCAGGAATCATAGTGACAAATATTGGATGTCAATACACCTTAGGGACTCTGAATTTGGGAAGAAACTCAGTGGGATATGCTTCACTGCATTTGAGACTGTTAGACCACACAGAAGGGGTGGTGATCACATTGAACGATTGTGGAAGAGAGTTTTTGGATTTTTAAACTGCGAGCTGTTGAACTGGGTTTGAATAAGGAGGAGGAATTATATTATTTATTGTAAACTCTCACAGTGTTGACATGGCCATGAGCTTTTCTGGCCTAAAAATTGCTTTATTATATGGTCAAATGTGAGACCTCTTGTTTAATTACTCCTTAGGGTGCAATTGAAGCATACAAGATTGGATTAGTCTCCTTAAATTGTTCATCGACTCAGCGGAAAGAAACTACACAAATTAGGAAAAAGCACAATATAGTGAGAGTTGTGGTGTTTGCTGCATTCTTGTTATGAGAGAAAGAGGTTATGTATAAACAGAGTGTGCATTAAGTTACACAAAAATGAAGATAAAGCCTAGTTAAGCTTTCTGTTGCATACAATTTGCACATGGCATTGGATATGGTTATAGAAACAAAGAGAAAGTTATAGTGTTACTGGAGGTAGAGAGCAGATTAAGTCATTTGAGTTATAGATTTTATGCTGTGGTTAATTGGATTACTGACGTTTTCAAGTCTGGAAAGACATTGTGAGAGCCAAAATGATGGTCGAAGTTGATCACATTAGACAAGAGTGTCGCACACTAGTCATGAATATACATACAACCTTTATAAGTCATTAATATACATACATACAATATGCACATGATATTGAAAAATGTTTTGGGGAATATGAATGGTAACTTATTTTATAGCTGCAGGCAAGGAGGAAACTATGTCGTAGGAGTTGTTGTGGCTAATTTGGTTTACAAATGTTTTGAAGTCTGGAAAGACACTGAGTGAGTTAAAATGTCAGCTGTAGTGGATCACGTTAAGCTGTATTGAGTCCACTAGTTGTTAGCGCATGTGTCCGTGGTGAACACGCCCGCTCAAGATCTTCAGTTGGTTATTATGTCTGTAAGCTGCTTTTTAGTATTGTTTAAGAGCAATAGGCAGCTCTATTTGAAGATATGGGTAGTATGACTTTTTGATTTTTTATGCTATTGGGGGAGTAATTCGTAGGGCAGCATGTGCATCACAATTAGAAGATTACGAGCTAGTTCAGTAATGAATTAGGCAAGCATTCCGGTGAAGAAAACCTGATGTTTATTTCATCCTGCTGGCTTTACCTTTCTTTTGGAAGAGCAATGTGCATTTAATTTTGCGTGTTGAACATGCCTGTGGTTTCATTGACTTATAACAATTATCAAGAATATGTTGCAAGGCATCAGTTAATGTGGCCATGAATTGCGGTGAGAATTCTTTTAGGTGAAGAGTGACGAATATCATAGTGAGATTATGCATATCGTACTAATTAGGGGATAGATTGAACGTGTAAATCTATTTGATTGTATATTTTTTGATATTGGCCTTATTTAGCACATAAATTGTGTTTTCACTTGTATTCCAATTAAGAACCTCAAGGTAGTGACTGTTTTATATGAACCTTTCTTCAACCTCGGAATACCAAAAGAAATTGATTGACAGATATTGTATGTAATTAAATCAATTGCATCCGTTTCCATGCAGGTTTTCCTCTCACAGAATATAGCTGTCTGACTGCATTTTGCTTACTCATTCTAAATAATTTCTTCTTGTTTTTAAAATATATTATATACATTTGAAGATAACCAAAGGATATGAAGTGTCATTAATTCTTGAATTGTTCAGCTATTAGAGCCTTAGGTATTGTATTAAATTGTACTGTAATTTTCACATGATAATTATCTCAGTTGGGCACTCAGTGTAAGAATTTGTGATCCTCACTTCTGACAATTTTCACGTATGCTTCTGCCTTTATTTCTTGTTCATTTACTTATCTTGAGTACACTTACCTCGTGATGATTTTTCCTCTGCACAGTTTTGGTGTTTTTTTCCCTCTTACTTTGTAGTCTCTTGGCTTGAAGTGTTGTGGACATGAGTACCGCCTTTAAACTTTGTTTGTGGATAAGCACCTTGCAATCACTATAGTAAGGAGGTGTTTTTTGTGGTTGGTTTCTATTTTGGGCAAAGTATCACCATCAATGGTCACAAAACTTTCTGTCCACATATTTTGTATAGTCCTCTGCAGATTTGTACTCAAGAGGTTGATATTATTATCTTTTTGTTTGTTTTTCTATTCTAACCCATTCCACTCTTTTTTTTTATTTGCTATTATTCACTGTCTGTTCTGAACCTATAAAATATTCAGATAATTCTTTATTTACTGTGCTAAGTTAATATATTGGCCCTGATGAAGCGACCTTGACATTATGAAATGCATGTTGGACAGTTTTTGTCCAGTACGAGATTAAAAGATTTGAACAGGAAACCAGCCTTGCAACATTACTCTGTCCTTATACCTCATACAAAGTCTGATTTTATATTTGAGTTTCATGGAGGCAAAGGGGAATGCCTTGCTCACTTTGAGGTCGTTTTGTCTTATCATAAGAGCCTCTGTGTTCCCCTGTCTACAAATAGTTGTTACCCTTTGGATGAGGTCCCGTTGATACTGCTAGTTTTGGTAGGAAAAGCTCCAAGCAGGAAAAGTTAAAATTTTGCACCCAGGGAATTGTTCCTGTCGGACGGATACTTTAAGTGCATTTTCTTCGTTCAGGGTTAGCCTCCTTTTGGAGCTTTGAATCCTCTAGCAAGGCAGGGCTGCAGGCTGTATCCAGTAAAGTCACACTGATGCTGGATAGGCTTACCGCAAGGGTCAGCTTAACAGGCTTTTTAAGCAGCAAAATGTGCCAAACAGGACCAACTTGATTTTCTTGCCCAGTGAGGTCGCAATTTGGGAGGATTGACTTGTCTGGTTGGTCCTCCTGATGCTCCTGAGGTCTGAAAGTACAAACTTTGTTTAAGTCCCACTTTATCATAGATTGTTGAAGAGTCTAACTAGGCACAGCCAGGATTGCAAGAGCTCATAGACAGCATTTAGAGGTCAGCATTTACTCCAGTAGAGAGGACAAGCATTATCCATTCGAAGTCCAGTTTCTTGAAGCTTGTTGTGTCCCTGTAGCAACACAGGTGGTCAGCCAATTGACCTTTAAAGTTCACACATTTAACCAGCAGGTGCATTCCTTCTTCTGTTCTTCCACAGGTCCAAAAGTGTTCTGAAGAGCTGTGGGTGAGGTGCCAGCAGTGGGGGGGAGGGGGGATTAATCGTGGACACTCCCTAATCAATGAGAAAAAAGTTCTCAGGGGTAACCTCACCCACTTTTGCAGCACATCCTGTTTGACTCACTGCAAGCTGCCTCAGATTGCACTACTCTAGGGGGATTCCAAGATGGCACAGGCTTTCTGAGCTGGAAGGCAGCTTGTTTGCTAGGCAGAGATGTGTTTAGGGGAATGAGAAATCCTCTCCTCCTAAGTTATACCAAACTAGTTCTTTGACCAGCTCACCCATCTCACTGGGCTGGTGCTCAATAAGCTTCAGGAGTGTAACGAACAAAGTCTGCCATTCCTCAGGCTTCCACTTACACTAAACTATGACTGTGTAGACTTCATCAGTGTCCTTTTCAAGTTAATGATGCTCCTGGAACCTCCTCAAATGCCCTTCCTGAGCTAAGGTGGATCGTCTGCCCACACCCAACCTATCCTGTCAACAGTTCTAAGCCATTTTGCACTTCAGAAGTAGTTTTCCCATCTCATTATGGTCAAGCACTGCCAGAGAAGCAGCTGCCAGATTAATTCAAAATAGCCTTCAGGAGCTTTATGGAAGTCATTTTTGTAAATATTTAGTCAAAATACCTTCACCATTGAATTGAATTTAATAAGTATTAAATGTAGGGGCTGAACTATTTCTTTAGCTTATACCAAACCTGAGATAGTAGAATTCATATTTTAAAATTTGCTCTAGTTTTCCTTACAGGACAGCCAGAACCTTTTCCAGTGAAAATAACTGCTGGCACATGGCAATATTACATTTCTACATGTACCACTTTTAAATACCAAACACCCTACCTTCGGGCTCTAAGGCCTGAATGTGAGTGACTTATTCATATTTAAAAGAAAGGTTTTTCCCCTGTCATAAACGTTATTTAAACAGGTCGGACTATAGGACTAAACTGCAGCAGTCAGGTTACAATGGTAGAGCTAAAGCCACGTTTCCTTGTTACACTATTGGATGGCATAAGTGATGCAGTCCACAGGTTAAATTTAACATTCAATGCTATGTGTATCATTTCTACACCATATACTATGGCCTTATATGAGAGTTAAATATGCCAATGGGGGATTAGCCATTTTTTACACATTTAGAGAGTTTTTACACAAGCACTTTGCACTAGTCAGCAGGGCCAGAGTCCACAAATCTGCAATAAAGATCAGGAAAAAAATGGGGTTGACCACACAAAAAGGAACATATTCTCACATCAGACATTTTAAGACTTTGGATGAGTGCTATAATAAACAGCAGACACACAAACATTGAGAAGTTTCAAACTATGTTTAAGAATAGAAAATGTAATGGAAGCACACCCTTCCTGTAATTAACCAATGATAGACATCACCCAAACACTCTTGCACTAAGATGCAAGGGTGTGTGTGTAGTAAGGCAACCAAAAGTGCACCAGCACAGAGGTGAGTATTACTGTGCTATCTCTCATTATTTGATTAAGTTCTGCTCTCTCATTTTGATGTAACACATATCAACAATTCTCAATGCAGCAATGTGTTGCAAAAAAATGCATTTTATACTGGGCCCATGGAGATGTAAATTTTGTACACTTGACTACCAAAAGCCACAAATAACAATAATGAAGAGACTAAAAAGGATTGGCTCACCTAAACTAACAAGGACAATCTAAATAACATACAAATACTTTGAAACAATCACCACCACTCTAGACAAAAAGGCAGTGCTGATTCAGATTAACTTGAAGGTTAATTTAGTGAAAAATAAAAACTCAATTTTTGAAAAGAAATCCTGTTTTTTATCATAAATGTATTGTCAAGATTAGCCCTGGGCAAAATGTCCATTATGATGGCACAATCTCGCCTAATTTAAAAAAAAAAATTGCATTACTTAAGTAACACACAATTCCTTGAATTATGCTATTATGACATGTTCAGGAATTATGCAACATTTGCGATAAAACATTGACCACAAATGCATTAGAACCCCATGGATAACAGATCGCCAGTAGCATTTCTTTGTGGTGCTTTTGCTTGTTTTTTGCGATACTATTTAGCACAAAATGCATCCTTGTGTATATATATATATATATATATATATATATATATATATATATATATATATATATCCTCAAGACTCCGTCTCGCCAGGTTCTCCAAAGGAAAGGAACGGATACGGACCACGGTATGTGCTTTCAAAGTTTATTTCAGCACAGTCGCCATTACGCGTTTCAGCTCTCTAGGAGCCTTGATCACATGACATGGATCTAAATTGCTTTCCTGTATTTAAAGTGACAAGTGCTGGGTGGTGTTCACCAAGTGTGCAAATTTGGCAATAGACATAGAAGACAACGTTCATTTGTAATTTAAATGACAATATTCCGGATAAATCCATAAAATTGTACACATATACTCTTTAGGTAAAATTCAACAGAAAAAGGTTAAATCTATTGAAATAACAACAATGCATAAACAATATAAATACTGCTTGTAAATACAATGTTTCGAGTTGTGAATTCCTGAGCCTTTTAAAATTTCAAAAAGGTATCCCATTTAAAACATTCACAAACCATAATATATAGTGAGAGTTCCATAGAAAACGCTGTATTTGTGTATAATAAATACGCCACTCTCAACTTTTGTACATCCTCTAATGTGCTAAATAATCTGTGAAATACAATTTTTTATGCACAATAAGGTAGAATTAAACCGTAAGTCTAGATAAGTTATACTGCAGATGTTGTCAATGTGTCCATTTTGCCATAAGTGAAAGTGCTCTAGTGCGATTAAAAGTGTACAAAAATGATGAAATTGAAATAGAATATCTAATATATTAAAGCAGCCGTCTGCATAGTTCTGTTCTAAATTGTTTATTTAACTACCATTGACCTGCCTTATCTATGTTCAAAGTCAAGGTTAGGAGCCCCTAACCTGGGGCATATAGTTGCCCTTTTGTCGCTGTAAACTGGTTGTTCACCCATTGGTGTGTCGAGTAAATTGTGGGTACCGGTTGTTTTTGACCTATCTATATGTCACGAACCTGCCATAAATATGTGCAAAATTTACGCAGAAATTATTCCTTAAATGTCTCCAATAAATAAACATCACATACCACATAGTTTTAAATATACATATATATAAATACATAAAATATATAATATATATAAATATATATAAATACGTAAAATGCGAAATATTAAATACTGGGTAAAAAAATGTTAAAACCTTCTAATGTATATTGTTCATGTATTTTTTGCTTTTCATAAATTGTTACAGACATGTATATAGATCCTCCGATACATTCAGGCCTCCCGGGTGTTTGGAGTCCAGTTCGATAATGTATCGAGTTTCAAGTTGTCTTAATCTGGACTTCCGGTTTCCTCCTCTTCTGCTTGGAGGCACTGAATCAATTACAAAGTAACGGAGGTATTGACTATTGGAATTATGTTTGTCTTTAAAATGTCGAGCTACTGGGTATGTATTGTCCTGGTTATTTATTGCCCTCAGATGTTGTAGGACCCTTTTGTGCACCTGTAATTTGGTACTCCTCACATATTGTAAATTACAGGGACAAGACAATACATAAACCGCATACTCGGTTTTACAGGTCAACAATTTTGAGGTTTTATATTGTTTGAGGCTAAAAGGGGTTTGGTACTCAGTCCTGTTTATTCCCTGCTGGCAGGCTTTGCATGTTTTACATTTGAAAAAACCTTTGTGCGTTTGCAGCCAGCTTGAACCTTCCAATACCTCTGGACTAGTCTTAACTAGGCCATCCCGCATGGATGGTCCTCTGCTGTAGGTGATAGAGGGCCTCAGCGGTAGTGTTGGTCCAATGACCGGGTCATTAAGAATCAGTGGCCAGTTTCGAGTAATAATCGACTGGATTTGTTTCTGTTGTCTGCTATATTCCAAAATGATTCTAAACACATTAGTTGTTTCAACCTCATTCTCCTCTGTCTGCTGTGTGTTGCCTGCAGAGTTGATCTGTTTGTTCCCCAGTAGTAAAAGTCTTTCATGTGTCATAGATTTTAAGATAGCACGATTAATGTTTTTAGAGGAATATCCTCGTTCCAAGAACCTTTCTTTACTATCATTCTGTGCCGCTATCAAATCACTATGATTGCTGTGGATGCGTCTCAGGCGACGCATTTCCCCATAGGGAATGCTGTTGTGCTGTTGATTAAATGTTTCGGATGAGAACTGCTAGCATGCAGGGTGGAATTTCCTGCAGTCTCTTTCCTAAACAGTTTAGTCTCTATTTTGTCATTGACAATGTATACCTGAGTATCTAAGAAGCTGACCTGTGTGTTGCTGATTGTGGCTGTGAAGTGCAAATTTAAGTCGTTAGCATTGATGGTATTTACAAACTCGTTTGCCTCATCAGATGTTCCGTCCCACACCACAAATAGGTTGTCTATAAACCTAAGCCGTAACTTAATATGAGTTGAGGTATACTGCACAAGTTCGGTTCCTAGGATCAACTCCTCCCACCAGCCCATGTGAAGACATGCATAGCTGGGGGAGAAGCTGACCCCCATCGCCACCCCTCTGGTTTGTTGATACAAAATGTTGTTAAACATAAATATGTTGTTTGTTAAACAAAAGTTCACCATGTTATTCAACATTTCATTGTGATCAGTTACATTTCCTTGTCTTTTGTTTAAATAGTATTTCATTGCCCGTAATCCATCACAATGTCTTATGCTCGTGTATAAAGAGCTAACATCAAGGTCTATGAGCAAATACCCATGTTTCCATGTAAAGTTCATCAGTTTGTTTACAAAGTCACTTGTGTCCCGTATGTATGATGGCAATGTTTTAACCTGATCTTGTAGGAAGTAATCAACATACTGTGAGGTGTGTTCTAATAAACTGTTTCTGTCCGAGATAATTGGTCTGCCAGGGTTTTTTTTTGGCATCCTTGTGCACTTTAGGAATGAAATATATTGTTGAAATTACCGGGTTCTCATTTTTTTTAAAACCGTGCTCTTCTGCAGTAATCAATCCCTTTGTTTTCCATGTCAGTAATTTACTGTAGTATGTTGTGTATATCGTCTTCATATTGGAGACACTACTTCTCAGATAACACGATCTATCATTCAGTTGAGAATAGGCTTCCTTCATATAGTCTTCTTTCGACATGATAACAATATTGCCACCTTTGTAGGAATTGTGAATCACAATATCATGATTATTTTGCAATTTCCTTATAAGCTCTTGGTACTTGTTGTTTTGCCAGTTGTATTTGTATTTGACATTTTGCGTTTTGTGATTCAGTTGCTTAATCTGATCTATCACCTGTTCGTGAAAAATGTCAATAGAGTCTCTAAGTAACACAGGGTTGAAAGTGAACTTACTTTTAAACGGCGTTGGTACAAGTGATGCTTGATTTGCATTTGTTTCCGTAGTATTCCTACTTGATGTTGTATTTTGTTTGCCCATCCCACCATTAGTCATGTTATCATTTGGTATACTGGCATCCCATAGACCTTGAATTTCATTGATAAATACTGTATCATATTGGGTGAGGTTTGCTGGTCTTGATTCATTTATTTTTCATGTGATGGAACCCCATCCTTTTTGTTTAAAATATGGAATTTTTGAGTTTCAGTTTTCTGACGCTTTTATATAAATCCAGTCTTGTTTTTGGATAATTGAAGTTCTTTTCTGGACAATAGGACAAACCCAGATTTAAAATCTCCTTGTCACTTTCGGTTAAATTGATGTTAGCTAAATTCATGATGGTTTGATTGTTGTTGGAGTTTATTATCTTCTTTTTCTCCAACCCGTGTTTGATTTTTTCGGACCAGATACGTTTCCTGCAGGCTTTCCTCCTTTGTCTGCGCCTGATGTTGCTGTTTGTGCGTAATTGGTCCTTTGTGTCCTTGGCCGGAGAGTTTGTCTTCTGTCGTGGCATAAAAAACCAAGTTCCTGCTCTAATGTCGCTTTTTGGGGAGCTTGGTTTCTATTGCTGTCGCTTGATTCCCTGTCCGACTCGCTGTCAATAGCGGAGCTCATGTCTGACTGAGAAGTACCAGATGCCAGTTCTCCACTTTTTGAGGTACATGCTTTGGATTTTCTTATATTGGCAATTTTGTTCGTTCTCATTGCTTCATATTTTTTCACGAAAGTGAAGATTTGTCCTAAGTCATAGTCAGTTTTATCACGATTAAACTTGTATGCTTTTCTTTCCTTTATTTTCTTTTCTTCTTTTTTTAAACGTATCAACATTTCATTGCGTAATTTTGTTTTTTCATCAGTCTCACCCATACTCTCCAATTCATCATTCAACTTATCAATTTCTTCCAGTAGTGTAGCTCTATCTATGTCAGCGTATTTAATTAATATCTCAACTAGCCGCTTGGAGGAGTCCAAATTACATTGGGCCCATTCTCTCATATATACATATATAATTATATAAAAAATTAACACAATGATATGCTTAACTTATATATTTTGGCCCACGATATAGTTAGCAGCAAAATATTTTTGAGACAATATTTGTGCCTCATGATATTTTTTAAACAATATTTTGACACAATACCCCTCTCTCTTGCCTAACAGCATTGCTAGACCTTTGCAAATTTGCAAGAATAGATGTAAGGTCTAAATAGAAAATCTTTGGAAAAAACAAAGGTAATAGATTTTTCATTTTATGCATTGGTGCAGAAGGAGACAAAACATGCATGGGATATTCACCCTGAATTTCAGTAACATTTATTTAATTCAAATATGTATAGCTATTGTGAACAGGATTTCTTGAGATAAAAGCCATGTCTTTGAGTTTTTATTATTTAAAAGTTGAAAATTTCTCAAAAACTAAGTATCATACACAAGTAGTTATTGAAAATGGCCTGATGATGCTATCATATTATGCACTAACATGCATTCACCTTACACAGTTTATTACATACACACATGCTATGAAGTGTAATTGTTATAAAAATAGGATATTTGATATATAAAAAAATCATGAACACATGTATCTCTTTTTAAAGTAATGAAACTTGATTGCCCCAAATGTTAAGCACTTTATGAATAAACAAGTATCTCTTTTACATTTTAAAGCCGATTTGGAAGATGACAAAGAAGGCAGTGATTTATTAGACATGAGAGGTACAATCACATAGAGGCAATAGCTCTCGGCTTCAAGAGAATGAGTAGTATTTTTAAACATTTGAGATGTCATCAGTGATGTCACTGACCATGTCATGAGTGATGTAATATGGGAGGTCATAAGCAGTGCATTACGGGGGCATAGGTTATAGTTAGCTCAGCTAACTATAACTGCTGAATTTCTCTGGTTTTGTACCAGACAAATGTCAGTCTAACTATAACGTACCTGTAACCTTTGTTTTTTTTCAGTGAATTTTTAAGGTTTTTTAACTAGTAGTCTCGTTTGGAGAGTGGTGGAGAAAGGGGACAGGGCCTCCAACAAGCTCTCACGTATCCCACTATGTCACACTTACTAGAGATAAAAGGAGGGCTTCTTAACCACCAAGGACCCTCAGCTTCCAAGAGGACTTCATCCCCCAAAGAGTAGTGTGCTAGGAGGCGTGTTTGCAGAGTGGTGGAGAAAGGGGGCATGGCCTCCGAAGAATTTTCAGCGATCCCACTGTGTGAGATTTACTGCAGGTAACAGGAGGGCTTGTTGGCCCCCACGGACCCTCAGCAGCCAAGGAGACTTCATCCCCCTACCAGAAGTGTGCCAGGAGGCACATTTGCAGACTGGTGGAGAAAGAGGGCATGGCCACCAATGACCTCTCAGCAATCCTGCTGTTTGGGACTTATTGGAGGTAACAGGAGGTCTTGTTGGCCCCCAAGGACCCTCAGCATCGAAGGAGACTTCATCCCCCAACCAGTAGTGCACCAGAAGGTGTGTTTGCAGAGTGGTGGAGAAAGGGGACGTGGCCTCCGAAGACCTCTCAGAAATCCCGCGGTGTGGGACTTACCGGTGGTAACAGGAGGTCTTGTTGGCCCCCAAGGCCCCTCTGGAGCCCAGCAGGCTTCATTCCCCAACCAGCAGTGTGCCAGGAGGCTTGTTTGCAGAGTGGTGGAGAAAGGGGGCCTGGCCTCCAAAGTCCTCTCAGCAATCATGGTGTTTGGGACTTACTGGAGGTAACAGGAGGGCTTGTTGGCCTCCAAGGACCCTCAGCATTCAAGGGGACTTCATTCCCCAACCAACAGTGCACCAGAAGGTGCGTTTACTGGGTGGTGAAAAAGGGGGCCCCTTCCCTGTGCCAATTTTGGCCCCAGGGACCCCATCCCCCTGGGCCAGAGCTATTTTGAATATGGAAGGGGGGCCCAGCCTTTTTAAAAAAAAAAAAAAATTTCACTTAAAGGGAGGGGGGCCGAGAGGCCCCACTCCCCAAGCTGATTTCAGCCACAGGGACCCATACCCCAGGCCCCAGCCTTTTTTCGCGCGGCTCCCTCGCATTTTTTTTGTAAAGCCCCGGGGAGGTTGCGGTCCCTGGGGCTGGGGAATGTCCGAGCAGCCCCCCATTTAATAATTAAATAATCCCCGGGAGTTGATGGTCCCTGGGGCACAGGGGTGCAGTGCGGGTACCCCCTGCTTAATTTAAAACAAAAACCCCGGGGAGGTGGTGCTCCCAGGGGTTTCATTAAACCCTAGGAGGGGGGTCCCTTGTGCCCCCTACTTATTTTTCATATGCCCCATGGATTTGGCCCACCCATCTCTTAATAGAAGTGCGGGAGCCCCCCTGGTTTTTTTAAGTTTCCCAAAGATCTGCGGATCCATCTGCTAATCCGCAGCAAAATTGAAAAAAATGTCAGTAATGTCTGCGAATCCACTGCAAGGATACGAGTCCCCAGATATCTATTTTTTTTTAACTTGAATATCTCTAAAACTACTGAACGGATTTACACCAAATCACAAAAAGCACATTTTCTGAACCAACATCTAGCTTTCTGTCAAATTTGGTGTAATTCCGTTCATCGGTTCAGGCTGTAGTCGTGTTCAAAATCCCTAGGGGGAAATGCATGGGGAAAACACATTTTGGGACCCCCCTATTTTCTTAGCCCCCGCTTGCCGGTTCACCCCAAATCTTTCAACACAGCAGCTGAACCAAAAAGGGGAAAAGTTTAGAATATTTCGTTAAGGTTTGTCAAGTGGTGCCAAAGTTATTGGCAAAACAAAAAAGGGCTTTTCCCATGGAAACATGGTCCTAACTATAACTACCTACTAGCGACCGTCAGTAGGAAATATATATATATATATATATAAATATATATATATATAAATATATATATATATATATATATATATATATATATATATATATATATATATATATATTTCCTATATATATATCCAGCTCCAGAACTTCAAAAGAAGAGACAGCACTCACGAGTGAGGAGAATAACCCATTCTTTATTATCAGGTTACAGGAACAACGGTCCATTGTATCTTTAGAGATAATTGAAGGAAACAAAGATGGTAATGGTGGACTTTGAGCTTGTGAACAAGGCCGCATGTCTGGCGGCCGAAACGTGTCATTTTGGACATTGATACTTAAATAAAGCCACTTTGCCATCATCACTGCCTTGGAGTCTGTGCCCTCGTGTTGCGCCGCTGTGGCTGGATACTTTGGGATTCACATGCTGATATATATATATATATATATATATACATACATACATACATACATACATACATACATATATATACCAACTAAAAGACCATTTCTTATATGCCACTTTCAAACCAATGCTTAATTGCTGGATGCCCAAAAGTTATGAGGGTCATGAGCGCTTGGATATTTAGTGAAAGTGTTGATAAAACAGTTGTTGGAATCAACAATGGCCTTAACATTGATGGAGTAGGTACATTCCTGGTGTGATACATATAAGCAGTTGCTGGTGGTGGTGGTACTAGCAATACTCAGCTACAATCTAAAGCACCATGAACATGGGGAAATTGGGCAAGTTGATAAATCCCTTGTTTGATCGGTATTTGTCCTTCAAGCGTGTTTCGGAAGTGCAGATACTGTGGAGTTATTTGAATGAAGGCGTCCAGTACAGTTGGCAAAAAGATGATAATGCCCTGTGAAAAAATGCCCGTCACCCCGGCACAAGGGCTTGGGTAAGCTCCTGATCCAAGCAGATACAGTACAGCCAGGAGCTTCACATGGGATGATATGGCATGCAGTGTTGGGCTCCAAATCAGGAGAAAAAAAAATTTCAGGAGAACCACGACCATTTGTTGATTCAGTCTTGAAAATTTGATGACACCGCCCTCCCTTTGTTCTATTGGTGTGATCCACTGGCAAAATATCCTCTGCTTCTTTGGACTTCTAAGGACGCTGTGCTGTTGAAGTCTCTGCCTGTGGTATAGAATGATGATTTTCATGGCTGTGGAGCAATATGTGATATCTTGTGTCATGCTCCTTTATTTACTGGTGAGCTTCCCTAGTTTTTGGCCCTACGTGGACCATGGATGAGGTTTGAAATTTGCGGTAAGCTAGATGTGTCTATGTGAAAATAGTAAATAACATTGCATGGGTTTTGCTATGGTTTTGCGCATTTCCACCCACCTTACATACATTAAATGCGTTTTCACGCAGCATGGTGCAAAACAGATTTTGCCACACGGAAACCGTTCCTGGTGCAGTTTACCCGTTTGGTGTGTCTTGCCGCATCCTATTTACCGATATCATGTAATATACGCTAGTGTTGCGGTTGTCGTTTCTTCTCCCTCATCTCTGCTTGGAAGAAGAATTCATTCATTTATATATAGTTGACAGCCATTCTCTGTCCTAGCATTGAGGATTGTTTAACTGAGCTTTATTTCATATTTGGGTCCTCATGCAACACATCCCAAAACGAGACTCCTTTTATGTATTCGTCTATCATTTTTTCATTTACTGGATATGAATCATCTTCTCCATGAGATGGGCCTCCTATCTTGGCTCACAAGCTGGGGTTCAGAGTAACTCTGCTATTCTTGAACGATCATATATGGTGTAACATGCCTTCGGTTGAGACAGTCAGTCCATCATGTACCATTCACTGGCCTACCGTGTATACGCTTGAATCTCTTGTCTGACTCAGGCACTCCCCACTGTTGTTCACGTATTTGTTTGTGCGCCCTGAAGAAGGTGATGCCCACATCCGGGTCTACACCGAAACGCGCGTCGGCGCTTGATTTTGTATAGTTGGATTTCTCCAAACTACGTCAGCCCCCTTATTAATCCTTGGTGATTTGTTAAATTTATTTGTTAAAATCCTTATGAGTCTTTCCTGCATAATTATCTCATTCATTATTCGAGTTATCCATTGTACCTTTATATTTTTTTGACCTTTTTCTTTCTCTCTTTTTTGATACACAGATATTAGTCTTATATATGCACATGCATTTATCTGTATATACATGTGGATTGTTTTTTGCTATCACTGTTGTCATTGTTAGTGTTATGTTGGTTGATTGGTTTGGAGCATTTGTGAGTATGATCGTGGGTTTGATTGTGTTTTGAATGAATGTTATGTGGGAAGTGTCTTGGCTTGATT
The DNA here is from genome assembly GCA_963921515.1 of Calotriton arnoldi. NCBI lineage: Eukaryota > Metazoa > Chordata > Amphibia > Caudata > Salamandridae > Calotriton > Calotriton arnoldi. Next base: position 31,546 of record CAWUFW010023520.1, read on the forward strand.
CTCTCATGCTACTTAAAAATAATTTTGATATTATGTATTTTGTAGCTAATAAAGTGAATTTTGAATTATAAATATTCTTTTTCCTTTTTTGTCTTTTTGTGGATTCATTCCTTTATCTTTGGGCTTTTTGATCCATCAGTCACATCCTGTGTTCATAAAATTAGATAGGTAGAATACCTTTCTTTTTGAGCTTACTGCAAAACAGATTTTGCCCCACCCAAGTGGTACAAAAAAATGCAAGCCCTCCACTATGCTACTTAGTAAATACTACCTACTCCATTGGGCTGGGTTGCGCAATGCGTGTATGATGCAAGAGCTTAGTACATACTCCCATACTCTCCAAGCTGTCACTTGAGATCTAGCGGGACAGGGCAGGTCTGTATTCCTAACATCAGGAGAGCGAGGATGGGTGGCCGCTCTTTCTGTTTTCTGGCTGCCAAATACTGGAATAAACTCCCCCCGGGGCTCCGGCTGGAGTCTGTGGAGACACTTTTTCGAAAAAAACTCAAAACGTGGCTTTTTCCTCCTCTGAGTTCTCTGGTTTAACCGCGTGTCTCCCTCTGCCAGCGATCTGAACTGTGCCGCAGCGCGGGGACACACTGGTTAGTGTAACCATGTGCTTTATAAGTTTGTTATTATTATTATTATTATTACATCTGGGCCTGGATCTATATTGCCCATGCTTTATTTTTGGAACAATTTAGTAGGACATGAAAGATCGAATTTTGATGTGAGACCCTACGTGCAGAAAACGTCACCTCTATGGGTAGTAATCATAGTATTTCAGAAAATTAGGGCACGTTTACAAGAGGAAAACTTGAATAGCCTTAGCTGGTAAAACAATTATTAATAATAAATTACTCCTCTTTAAAGTCTAGGCATGTGTTGAGCTGGTAGCCCCCCCAAAAAAAAACATTAATTAAAAATAAAATTCAGTTGAAAAATAATCACATCTCCCATTTTTCAGATTATCTTCCTTTACCGTAATCCGTCTAGTTAATGAGAGTCCAAGTCTCAACAGTCTGGTCTGCATCAGTGCAGAGGCGCCAGGTGCGTGTGCACCAGGAGGATGATCCGTAATTACCCTTCTGCCCCCCTGGGAGCGTCTCTCTTTATTCACAGGGACGCCATCGCCTACTTACCAGCTGTGGATAAATAGAACGTGCCTTTTCACCTCTGTTAGCAGAAAGAATCATGGAGAGTAGATAGATGTCACCGAAGCAACCCTCCTCGCCGTTCAGTAATGAGGGAGTCGAACTCTTCCCGCTCAGAGATGAACCCTCAACAATTTCAGCCTGAGAGCCCTGGCGTGGTGAGTGACGTTTCCTGCCTAATCAGACCTAAGATCTGTGATTTTGAATATTACCCCGAATCTAACAATGGAGAACGAGCTTCCTGTCCAGTAGGCAGATGAGCCTGTACATGTACAATATTTGTAAACAATAATGGAAAGGAGCAAATGGGAAAATGTGCCTGCAAAAATCAATATCTAATTTATTAATTTATTAACTATATTATTTGGGGTTTTTGAAAGAAGATTGGGCTGTCCAAACCCTTTTGTCTGTTTCTTAACATAGGTGGAACCTAGATCTCAGGCTCAAATAAAAATCTTAGGGGGATATGTACAATAGAAGTGGCGGAGTGAGGCGTTAGCCGTCATGGCTTAACGCCTCACTCCGCCACTTCTGAAGCACTAAGGCTGCACCATATTTACAACGATATGGTGCAGCCTTGCGTTCCCCTGTGCTGGCGTGACACTTAGCAGTGTAGCACCAACGCAGGCACCCTTGCACCATAGTGCAAGGGTGTCTGCGTGCAGGGGAGGATTGTTTATGTGTAGGAAGGTGTCCCTTCCTGCACATAAACAATCCTGAAATGCCATTTTTTGACTTTCATGTGTGCTTTCAGTACATAAACAATCCTTGGCATTTTGCTTTTTCAATGTGTGCTACACAACGCAGCACACATGGAAAAAGCAAAACGAGGAGAAATAATGCATTTCTCCTCGTTTCGCCAAGTTAAGCCCAGGTTTTACCTGGTCTTCATTTTGGTGCTGCCTCCTATGTACGCTGCCCTTGTACATAGGTCGAAAAACCAAAAAGATGCCCATGCTGCTTTTTTACTCCGATCCTTAATCATTAAGCATTGAGACAAAACAATGCCAAAAATAACCACTTTTTCCGTTGGATTTAATCAAAAACTTTTCTTTTTTATCAAGAATTTCACCACCAACATATTACAAACATTTTACAATTTGTGAAGAAGCATTCTCAAAACAAAATATAAATATACAATAGAAACATTTACATATTTACACATCAACATCACATATACCACTTTCTACACCCCATTCACTCAACCTCATTGTGAATTCATTCCCTCTCATACCCTTTTTCCCATTCAAACGAACACACAAACCCGCGTTTGTTTTTAAATGTTAACACGGACACTTTAAGAAAAAACAATAAACTAAAAGGCCATCAAACGGACTAACTCCATTAATTCTAAACAAATTGTAGTTCTATCTATGATTGGCCTTAGATCAACGGTCTACGCGTTTCGAACCCCTCCAAGTTCGGGGGTTCTCATCAGGACCAGAATAGCTGAAAAAGACAAAAAACAGAGATATCTTTGTCTTAATTGCTGACCATAACATGACCCTTAACTCAAAAAGCCTCCATTGTGCACCACCTCTTACCTTACTCAAAATTCAGAATTACGCTGGTATTAGACCCTTTCAACTTTCTCCAAGCTGTTCAATCTGGAATAACATACATACAGTCTTAGTCTCGTAATTGTGATGTACGGGGCATTACAATGTCGATTGAAAATGACAAATTGCTGGACACTCTTACTTGTGGCTGACAGGGGGTGAACTGAGGCCACACGCGCTGCTCAATACCTGCTACATATCTGTTGAATAAACAAATGAGGTATACATTGGCCATAAGATTATGTTGATGGCTGATGTCTCAAAATTATTTGGGACCAGGGCAATGAATTACCTTGGTTAGTGTTCCTCGTATGCTTGATATCAATGATTTGGCGGTGGACTGCAAAAGGCAGACTTTGTAGAATTTCTAGTACAGTGAATTAGGCAAATGCAAATTTAGGATTACCAATAGTATTGTGTGCACACCCTAAAAAACAGGCAGACTCCTCAGTTTTGGGGAATCCAATAGTTCTTGCAGGTACTGAGAAAATGGCTTCGGAGTAGGTTGTTTTCTAAGGTGAGAAACAGAAGGTAACATATCGAGGGGGTTATATTTACAGAAAAATGTTTCGTTGTGGAGAAAATAAATGTTACATTTGCTATTTCACAATTATGCATGCATAATTTTCCATCTGAGAAAATTGCGTCACAATTCTGGTGGAAATAAGTGAATACTGCAAGTTTCCTGGTGATAATGGGAATCCACTCCAAATTTAGCAGTTATCCAACCGGCTCGAATTACGAATTTAAAAACTAGTCATTTGTAAATCAAGCACAGTAGAAGCAGCGATTCAAACAGCATGTTTCATTTAGAGAAGTAGAAACCCCATGTGGAGCCCTGGCTGGTTTAATGGGCAAAATCCTTAACCTACAACCCACTGTGACAGGACTGCCAGACTCACAGCCAGACCCGGCAGTAGCACTAGTGGTGGTGTCTGGTGTGACAATCATTTTTGGCGCCCCCGATGACCTTCTCCTAGGATTCCCTCACTACCACCCTCCAACAGTGCCCCTCATCTCTCCATAGCCCTTCTCTCACATACATTACATTTGATTAAAAGCACTGGCAAAGGCTGGCTTTACTAATAAGAATGTATTTCTACCCAAACAAACCCTATTGAGAAACATTAGAAATAGATAATGAAAACTGGGGGAAGCGTGTAACGCCCTAACCTATTTTATGCAGATTACATGCAGCCCTTTAATGACAGTTCATAACAGTCACTGATCTGTATTAGGGTTGTATCTTATGAACTGCAGTAACAAAAGGATTTCTGTGAAAAAAGCACTAATCCACTCAGCTATCGACATAAAATACAAATCTGTGATATGCACAGTGCGAGTTTTTTGCCGCAGGCATATTAACCCTCTGCACTACTTTCTGATGAGTCAAAACTGTCATTAGACAAAACTCCGATCTCTCTCTCTAGCAGGAACATTAAACACAAGAGTTATCCTTACATTTTTATTGCTGCCTGAAAGCTGGATGAACAAGGAACGCTGCAGCAGGTGTTTTTTTAAATCGCATGTTATTGCTTAACACAGTGCCTCCCTCCCCGTGTCAGCACCCAGGGCAGCCGTACGGCCCGAAAGCCGGCCCTGTTCACAGCATTGGAAGTCCTGCTTTCAACACTCATTTTTCCTTTCTAGATACACCGTGCAAGGCATGGCGGAACTCTTGACATGCATTTATGGTAAAGTGCTTGTGGTAGGGCTCTATATTGAAAAATTAGCCCTGCCAAGATGGAGAGGATCTCAAAATATTGCAGTGGTCCTCCTCCATATTTTAAATGAACCCAGAATTTTTTTATATGTACACAAAACTGTAAAAACAGTAAAAAGATAGCCACGTTTCAGCACACTGATGAACACCATACATTCTGAGTAAGGCAAAGGTGTGGGCACACAAGCGAGTGACATTGCCTGAGCTAACTTAGAAATATTGTGGCCTATTCACAAACTGCATTTTGTAGTCCATGAAGTGGTACTACCTTGCTACTACTTACATACTACAAACTGGTATTCATTAACTTGCCTACCGGCAGAGACCTCCATCTCTCCTATCTTTTCTGTGCAAAGGCCACTACCACATTTGGGAAGATCTTTGTTTTGAAACACTATTTTTTGTATTATTACAATGTCTAACTATAACTTCATCTTATCATTTGGTTTTTCATTGAACTTCTGATTTTTTTTTAACTTAAACTAAGCTCTTATTATCATTCCTAGCTCCTAGCTATAGTCATTTTAAACTTTGTTTTTGTCAGAGATTTTATATATATATATATATATATATATATATATATATATATATATATATATATATATATATGTGTGTATATATATATTTCAAAGGCCTCCTGATGTGAGGAGCGCCACAGCCTCTTGGGTCGGGGCCCATTCAGGTGCGTCAGACGCCTCGAAATATTCCACAGGAAAACACGTACTGTTCAGTATTGTGAGACAGGCCAAACCATCAGTGCTTCGTAAATCATTTATTCAGAGGCAAAGGGGCATAACGCGTTTCAACTCATGCAAGTCTTCATCAAATGCCAATGTTCGTTAGGCGGGTTCGTTAGCTTTTAAAAGTGCGTAGCTTCAAACATTGAAAAAGGACCAATTGCCCACATGTTGGATTTAAAGAGGCAGTAGATTACATCTATTGGAGTTCTAGGTGAGTTTGTTTAGTAATGATGGTGAATACTCCCTTCAATTCTGATGCAGGTTAATCCTTCGAAAATAAAGTATTTTCATGGTTTTCATTTACCATCACTGCATTCATTTGATTAATATGTTTTGTAGTCATCTGGACCACAACATCCATAATGCTCCATTACTGCCTCTTATACATCACTCAGACATTCACTGTTTGTTCTCAATAAACTTGAACTTGCTTTCACTGTGTACTGAGTGCCTAAATAATGCCTTTAAAAGGAAAGTTCCATGTTGTGGCTGAGTCATAAGGTCACAATAATTTCAAGAACAATACCACTCCAACCCGGTTCTTAATTGATTTATTACTTGCCTTGGAAAATAATATTCAGAGAAGCATGAAGTGCACAGGAAATCCATTAGCAAACCCTGGCTGTTCAAATTTCACTTTCAAAATAGAAGCGGGCCTCTCAACAGTGACCCTGCCATCGATATTCTGTCAATGTCCAGTGTTGCAGCCGGCGGGCGCTCCTATATATATATATATATATATTCACAGAAAAAACCATAGGTTTCAGACACGTTATAGTTAGAAATTAGCATTTAAAAAACCTTTGAAATTCACTGAAAAAACCATAGGTTTTAGGGACAGTTATAGTTAGTTGGACATTTCACTCGTACAAAACCCGTGAAATTCCCCGTTATAGTTAGTTCAGCTAACTATAACTTGCGCCCCACAATGCACTGCTGATGACGTCACATATTACATCACTCATGACATGGTCAGTGACATCACTGATGACATCACTGATGACATATCAAAGGACATGACTGTTGACATCATGCAGTGACTGTGTGTTTCTGTAAAGTTTAAATATTTTTAATATATATAGGAAAAGATGTATTGAAGAATGAGTGGGTGTATAAGTGTCTGTATGGATGATTTAGTAAGTGCGTGACTGACTCTATAAGTGAGTGATTTAACGTATCTTACTGAATGCATGGGTTAGTGACTAAACTGGGTGAATGTCTGTATCCGTCTGTCTGTTGCTGTGTAAGTGGCTGCATGTGTTTGTGAATATCTACATGAGTGCGTATATGAGTTATTGAATGGTTGTCTGAGTATCTGTATGGGTGCCTGAGTGTTTGTGTGGGAGGGGTGTGTGCGACTCTGTGCATAGATGTGTGAGTGGGTGATTCACTGGGTGGATGGTTTCAAGAGTGCATCTGTGATAGACTGTATGGGTGGGTAAGTGTGTGTAAGAGTGTGTTAGTGAGTGAACGTATGTCCCAGTGGTACATGTGTGAGTAACTACATATGTGAAAGGCAGTATATATGTGTGTTGGAGTATATAAATAGCTATTAGCGAGAGTGAGTGATTGTGATAGTGGCTGTATGGATGAGTGGCATCAGTGATTGTATAAGAGCGTAACAATGTGCTAGTATTTGTATGATTAAGTGAGCTGGTGTGTGTATAACTGTATAGGTGAGTAAATGGCAGTGTGTTTAATTATTTGCATGACTGACTAGGTGTGTGAGTACCTCTATGGATGAGTGGCGGTGTTTGAGTGTCTATATAGGAGTAAGAGTGCATATGATAGTCCTGTACTGAGTGACCATAAGTATGAGTGACTGTACGGGTGAGTGAGTGGATGTGTGTGTGTAGACCTAAGAATCAGTGAGTGGGTATGTAGTTATTGGTGTTGGAGTGTCTATGGTTTTGCGAATGGCAGTCTGTAATTTAGAGTGGGTGTATCAAAGGTTATATTAGGGTGTGAGGAGGTGCATCAGATTATCACGTGGATGATGTCATCAGTGATGTCATCAGTGATGTCATTTGAGATGTCATCAGTGATGTCATCAGTGATGTCACTGACCATGTCATGAGTGATGTAATATGTGACGTCATCAGCAGTGCATTGCGGGGCGCGAGTTATAGTTAGCTGAACTAACTATAACGGGGAATTTCACAGGTTTTGTACGAGTGAAATGTCCAACTAACTATAACTGTCCCTAAAACCTATGGTTTTTCAGTGAATTTCAAAGGTTTTTTAAATGCTAATTTCTAACTATAACGTGTCTGAAACCTATGGTTTTTCTGTGAATTTCAAAGGTTTTTTAAATGCTAATTTCTAACTATAACGTGCCTGAAACCTATGGTTTTTCAGTGAATTTCAAAGGTTTTTAAATGCTAATTTCTAACTATAACGCCCCTAAAACCTATGGTTTTTCAGTGAATTTCAAAGGTTTTGTAAATGACAATTTTTAAATGTATTAATTGTTATATTTATTTTTTTGATACTGATTTACTACATTTTTAAAACTATTTATTTTTAGATATTTTAGTTATTAAATTACATTGTAATTACATTATACATTACATTACAAAATATACTTTCTCTGAATGAATTACTTTAGTTTAAATAGTTTGCAAATAGGCAATAGAGTTTTAAGTACAGTAGTTACAGTTGTTGCAATGGGCAACACAATTTCAAACACAATGCAACATTGAGCTGAATGTGAATTTCTAGTTAAATGCAATTAGTTACTTTATGGATTACTTTTCTAACCACAGGACTGGATCCTAGATTCAGTCCTGGGACATCTCCTGTAAACAGTTGAGTAAAAGTGTTTTGGTTACAGCAGTGATTTTTAAGGAATATTATTGTATTTTAAAAGTTGACACTTAGAAACTTTTTCACATAGAATCACCAATGTTATCCTATGGGAGGAAATTCACTTAGCAGGTAAGTAGTGTTATCGTTACTTTTTCTTACTCAGTGCTGGATCCTGGATCCAGCACTGGTGCATCTCCTGTAAACAGTTGAAAGAATGCGTTTAAGTCATACAGGCGATTTTTAAGGAATATTTGTAATTTGTGAAAATTGACACTTTGAAACTTTTCTGCTGAAAACCAGACAATGGATTCCTATGGAAGGAAATATAAGTTACTGGTAAGTACGGTTAGAATTACTTTTCAGGGTCAGTGCTGGGCTAAAAGATGCAGCACTGGGTTCTCTCCGATAACAGGTGAGTAAATCGGAATTCAGTAGTTCGGTTGATTTTAGAGGAATATTATAAAGTTCCAAAACTCCACACTTAGAAGAATTTCCAAGTGAAACCAGTCAATGTTAGCCTATGGAAGAAAATTCAAGTTGCTGGTAAGTACGGTTAAAATTACTTTTCAGGATCAGTACTGGGCTGAAAGATGCAGCACTGAGGTCTCTCCTGATAACAGGTGAGTAAATCGGAATCCGTATTTTGGCTGATTTTAGAGGAATATTATAAAGTTCCAAAACTGCACACTTAGAAGAATTTCCAAGTGAAACCAGTCAATGTTAGCCTATGGAAGGAAATTCAAGTTACTGGTAAGTACGGTTAAAATTACTTTTCAGGATCAGTACTGGGCTGAAAGATGCAGCACTGAGGTCTCTCCTGATAACAGGTGAGTAAATCGGAATTCGTAGTTCGGCTGATTTTAGAGGAATATTTGTATGTTTCAAAAATCGACACTTAGAAACTTTTTCAGCAAAAAGCAGGCAATGATATCCTATGGAAGGAAATTCAAGTTACTGGTAAGTACGGTTAAAATTACTTTTCAGGATCAGTGCTGGGCTAAAGATGCAGCACTGGGTTCTCTCCTGATAACAGTTGAGTAAATCGGAATTCGTAGTTCGGCTGATTTTAGAGGAATATTTGCACAATGGTGAAGGGAGGGGCGGGGCCTGAGGTGACATCTGTGCAAACGCGCCCCGTGGCGCGTTTTAAGCTGGGGATTAAGTCCCCTTGAATCATGAGGGTCCATGAGGGCCAACTAGCCCACCAGGAACCTCCAGTATGCGCCAGGGGCTGCGTTGCAGAGACGTGTACAGAGGCCACACCCTTTTACACCTCTCTGCAACGCAGCTCTGTGGCGCTTTCTGGACGTACCTGTTGGGCTAGTTGGCCCCAGGGACCCTCAGGATTGAAGGGGATTTAATTCCCCATCTTAAAACTACGCCACGGGGCCTGTTTGCCACATGTCACCTGAAGCCCCGCCCCTCCCTTCACCACTGTGCAAACGCGCCCGTGGCGCGTTTTAAGTTGGGGATTAAGTCCCTTGAATCCTGAGGGTCCCTGGAGTCCAACTAGCCCACCATGTACTTCCAAAGCGCCACAGAGCTGCGTTGCAGAGAGGTGTAAAAGGGGCGTGGCCTCTGTACACCTCTCTGCAACGCAGCCCCTGGCGCATACTGGAGGTTCCTGGTGGGCTAGTTTGCCCCAGGGACCCCCAGTATTCAAGGGGAATTACTTCCCTTCTCAAAACGCGCCAGGGGGCGTGTTTGCAGACTGCTGCAGGGAGGGGGGCGGGGCCTCCGGCACGATGCCGTTTAAAGAAAAAAAAAAAAATTTGATTGGGAGGGTGGCTGCGTGGCCCCCCTTCCCTTGGCCACTTTTGGCCCCAGGGACCCCATCCCCCGGGGCCTGAGCATTTTATTTTATTTTTAAATTTAAAAAAAAAAACGGGAAGGGGGCCGCGTGGCCCCCCTTCCCTGGGCCTGTATTGGCCCCGGGGACCCCATCCCCCGGGGCATGCCCTCAATTTTTATTGAGGGCACATAAGTGGCCCCTCCCTGGCCACTTATGACCCCGGGGACCCATCCCCCGGGGCCTGGCCTCTGGTTGGGGACTGTGGGGGGGTCCCCAATCCCCCCACAGTCCCGCCGCCGGCATTGCTTTTCCACATGGGGAGCAGCTAACATGCTGCTCCCATGTGGAAAGCTGATTAGTTTGCATTTTGAAAGAGAGCAGGTTTCCTGCTCTCTCTTTCAAAATGCAAACTAAGTTTACTATGACAGGACGGGAGCCGCGAGGCTCCCGTCCTGTCATAGCAAACTACAGTGTCCCGAGGTAGGCACCCGGGACACTGCAGGAGCCGGCCCTGGGGGTGGCGGTCCCCAGGGCCATCAAGGGCTCCAGGAGGGGGCCGCGCGGCCTCCCTCCCATCCAGTGCACAGCCCCGGGGAGGTGGTGGTCGCCGGGGCTTTGGGGTCCGTAACGGACCCCCATATTCAAATCTTTAGTGCCCGGGAGGTGGCGGTCCTTGGGGCGTGTGGGGGGGCTGGAGCCCCCCACACAGGTCAAATTTTTTTTAAAAAGAAGCCCCAGGGAGGTGGCGGTCCCCGGGGCAGCGGGAGGGCAATGAGCCCTCCCGCACCATTATTTTTTTTAAGCCCCGGGGGGTGACGGTCCCCGGGGCTTGGCTCACCCGGGGGCCAATTAACAACGAAGTGCGGGAGACCGCGCATTGTTTTTTTTTTTTCTCGGTGGGATCCGCGCACCGTGATCGCATCCCGCCGATTTTTTTAAAAAAATGCTTTTTCTGCCCAGGGGTCCTTGAGGGACCCCTGAGCAGACCTAGGGAGTCAGGGTGTTTCTACCCTGCCCCTTTGTGCGTTTTGCGCACTTGTTTCTTCTGGTTTTTGTTTCTAATCGGCAGGATCCGCGCACCCTGATCGCATCCTGCTGATTTAAAAAAAAAATGCTTTTTCTGCCCAGGGGGTCCTTGTGGGACCCCTGAGCAGACCTAGGAGGTCAGGGTGTTTCTACCCTGCCCTCTTTACGCTTGCGCACTTGTTTCTGTCCCTCGGTTCTACCGAGGGACAAAATGGCTGCCAACACTTCCTGATTTGGAGTGTTGACAGCCACTTAACCAATTAACATGCAGCTCGTGATCGGGAGGGTGCGCGCAGGGTGCACTCAGGGTGCGCGAATCCGGCGCGACCATAGATATATATGTGATTTTCCTTTTGATTTTCTCTGGAACTACTGAACGGATTTACACCATTTAACAAAAGGGTTCTTTCTGAACCAAGAACTACCTCTTTGCCAAATTTGGTGTAATTCCGTTCAGCAGTTCGGGCTGTAACCGTGTCTAAAGTTTCCTATGGGAAAATGAATGGGAAAACACGTTTTGGGACCCCCCTTTTTCTCGGCCCCGCTGACGAATCACCCGAAACTTTCAGGGTAGGAGCGGACCGGAGCGGGCCATAAAGTTTGAACATTTCGCGAAGATTCGTCAACCGGCAAGAGAGTTATTTTAAATAGAATGTCGCGGATTTCCTATGGAAAATAGGTCCTAACTATAACTATCTACTGGCGACCGCCAGTAGATAATATATATATATATATATATATATATATATATATATATATATATATATATATATATTCACTGAAAAACCATAGGTTTCAGGGACGTTATAGTTACAAATTAGCATTTAAAAAACCTTTGAAATTCACTGAAAAAACCATAGGTTTTAGGGACAGTTATAGTTAGTTGGACATTGCACTCGTACAAAACCCGTGAAATTCCCCGTTATAGTTAGTCCAGCTAACTATAACTCGCGCCCGCAATGCACTGCTGATGGCGTCACATATTACATCACTCATGACATGGTCAGTGACATCACTGATGACATCACTGATGACATCTCAAATGACATCACTGATGACATCACTGATGACATCATCCAGTGACTGTGTGTTTCTGTAAAGTTTAAATATTTTTAATATATATAGGAAAAGACGTATTGAAGAATGAGTGGGTGTGTAAGTGTCTGTATGGATGATTTAGTAGGTGCGTGACTGACTCTATAAGTGAGTGATTTAACGTATCTTACTGAATGCATGGGTTAGTGACTAAACTGGGTGAATGTCTGTATCCGTCTGTCTGTTGCTGTGTAAGTGGCTGCATGTGTTTGTGAATAGCTACATGAGTGTCTATATGAGTTATTGAATGCTTGTCTGAGTATCTGTATGGGTGCCTGAGTGTTTGTGTGGGAGGGGTGTGTGCAACTCTGTGCATAGATGTGTGAGTGGGTGATTCACTGGGTGGATGGTTTCAAGAGTGCAACTGTGATAGACTGTATGGGTGGGTAAGTGTGTGTTAGTGAGTGAATGTATGTCCCAGTGGTACATGTGTGAGTAACTACATATGTGAAAGGCAGTATATATGTGTGTTGGAGTATATAAATAGCTATAAGCGAGAGTGAGTGATTGTGATAGTGGCTGTATGGATGAGTGTGTGCTTGTATCAGTGATTGTATAAGAGCGTAAGAATGTGCTACTATTTGTATGAGTAAGTGAGCTGGTGTGTGTATAACTGTATAGGTGAGTAAATGGTAGTGTGTTTAATTATTTGCATGACTGACTAGGTGTGTGAGTACCTCTATGGATGAGTGGCGGTGTTTGAGTGTCTATATAGGAGTATGAGTGCATATGATAGTCCTGTACTGAGTGACCGTAAGTATGAGTGACTGTACGGGTGAGTGAGTGGATGTGTGCGTAGACCTAAGAATCAGTGAGTGGGTATGTAGTTATTGGTGTTGGAGTGTCTATGGTTTTGCGAATGGCAGTCTGTAATTTAGAGTGGGTGTATCAAAGGTTATATAAGGGTGTGAGGAGGTGCATGAGATTATCACGTGGATGATGTCATCAGTGATGTCATTTGAGATGTCATCAGTGATGTCATCAGTGATGTCACTGACCATGTCATGAGTGATGTAATATGTGACGTCATCAGCAGTGCATTGCGGGGCGCGAGTTATAGTTAGCTGGACTAACTATAACGGAGGAATTTCACGGGTTTTGTACGAGTGCAATGTCCAACTAACTATAACTGTCCCTAAAACCTATGGTTTTTCAGTGAATTTCAAAGGTTTTTAAATGCTAATTTGTAACTATAACGTCCCTGAAACCTATGGTTTTTCAGTGAATTTCAAAGGTTTTTAAATGCTAATTTGTAACTATAACATGTCTGAAACCTACAGTTTTTCAGTGAATTTTAAAGGATTTGTAAATGACAATTTTTAAATGTATTAATTGTTATATAAATTTTTTTCATACTGATTTCCAAATTTTTTAGAAACAATTTTTTTTACATATTTTATTTTTTAAATTACATTGTAATTACATTATACATTACATTACAAAAATACTTTCTCAGAATGAATTACTTTAGTTTAATTACTTTGCACATAGGCAATAGACTTTTAAGTACAGTAGTTACAGTTGTTGCAATGGGCAACACATTTTCAAACACAATGCAACATTCAGCTCAATGTGAATTTCTAGTTAAATGCAATTAGTTACTTTATGGATTACTTTTCTAACCACATTACTGGATCCTAGATTCAGTCCTGGGACATCTCCTGTAAACAGTTGAGTAAAAGCGTTTTGGTTACAGTCGTGATTTTTAAGGAATATTATTGTACTTTAAAAGTTCACACTTAGAAACTTTTTCTCATAGAATCACCAATGTTATCCTATGGAAGGAAATTCACTTAGAAGTTAAAAACTGTTATCGTTACTTTTTCTTACTCAGTGTTGGATCCTGGATCCAGCACTGGTGCATCTCCTGTAAACAGTTGAAAGAATGCGTTTAAGTCATACAGGCGATTTTTAGGAATATTTGTAGTTTGTGAAAATCGACACTTTGAAACTTTTCTGCTGAAAACCAGACAATGATATCCTATGGAAGGAAATTCAAGTTACTGGTAAGTACGGTTAAAATTACTTTTCAGGATCAGTACTGGGCTGAAAGATGCAGCACTGAGGTCTCTCCTGATAACAGGTGAGTAAATCGGAATTCGTATTTCGGCTGATTTTAGAGGAATATTTTAAAGTTCCAAAACTCCACACTTAGAAGAATTTCCAAGTGAAACCAGTCAATGTTAGCCTATGAAGGAAATTCAAGTTACCGGTAAGTACGGTTAAAATTACTTTTGAGGATCAGTACTGGGCTGAAAGATGCAGCACTGAGGTCTCTCCTGATAACAGGTGAGTAAATCGGAATTCGTATTTCGGCTGATTTTAGAGGAATATTTTAAAGTTCCAAAACTCCACACTTAGAAGAATTTCCAAGTGAAACCAGTCAATGTTAGCCTATGAAGGAAATTCAAGTTACCGGTAAGTACGGTTAAAATTACTTTTCAGGACCAGTACTGGGCTGAAAGATGCAGCACTGAGGTCTCTCCTGATAACAGGTGAGTAAATCGGAATTCGTATTTCGGCTGATTTTAGAGGAATATTTTAAAGTTCCAAAACTCCACACTTAGAAGAATTTCCAAGTGAAACCAGTCAATGTTAGCCTATGGAAGGAAATTCAAGTTACTGGTAAGTACGATTAAAATTACTTTTCAGGACCAGTACTGGGCTGAAAGATGCAGCACTGAGGTCTCTCCTGATAACAGGTGAGTAAATCGGAATTCGTATTTCGGCTGATTTTAGAGGAATATTTTAAAGTTCCAAAACTCCACACTTAGAAGAATTTCCAAGTGAAACCAGTCAATGTTAGCCTATGAAGGAAATTCAAGTTACCGGTAAGTACGGTTAAAATTACTTTTCAGGATCAGTACTGGGCTGAAAGATGCAGCACTGAGGTCTCTCCTGATAACAGGTGAGTAAATCGGAATTCGGATTTCGGCTGATTTTAGAGGAATATTTTAAAGTTCCAAAACTCCACACTTAGAAGAATTTCCAAGTGAAACCAGTCAATGTTAGCCTATGGAAGGAAATTCAAGTTACTGGTAAGTACGATTAAAATTACTTTTCAGGACCAGTACTGGGCTGAAAGATGCAGCACTGAGGTCTCTCCTGATAACAGGTGAGTAAATCAGAATTCGGATTTCGGCTGATTTTAGAGGAATATTTGTATGTTTCAAAACTCAACACTTAGAAGACTTTTCAAGCAAAAGCAGGCAATGATATCCTATGGAAGGAAATTCAAGTTACTGGTAAGTACGGTTAAAATTACTTTTGAGGATCAGTACTGGGCTGAAAGATGCAGCACTGAGGTCTCTCCTGATAACAGGTGAGTAAATCGGAATTCGTATTTCGGCTGATTTTAGAGGAATATTTTAAAGTTCCAAAACTCCACACTTAGAAGAATTTCCAAGTGAAACCAGTCAATGTTAGCCTATGGAAGGAAATTCAAGTTACTGGTAAGTACGATTAAAATTACTTTTCAGGACCAGTACTGGGCTGAAAGATGCAGCACTGAGGTCTCTCCTGATAACAGGTGAGTAAATCGGAATTCGTATTTCGGCTGATTTTAGAGGAATATTTTAAAGTTCCAAAACTCCACACTTAGAAGAATTTCCAAGTGAAACCAGTCAATGTTAGCCTATGAAGGAAATTCAAGTTACCGGTAAGTACGGTTAAAATTACTTTTCAGGACCAGTACTGGGCTGAAAGATGCAGCACTGAGGTCTCTCCTGATAACAGGTGAGTAAATCGGAATTCGGATTTCGGCTGATTTTAGAGGAATATTTTAAAGTTCCAAAACTCCACACTTAGAAGAATTTCCAAGTGAAACCAGTCAATGTTAGCCTATGGAAGGAAATTCAAGTTACTGGTAAGTACGATTAAAATTACTTTTCAGGACCAGTACTGGGCTGAAAGATGCAGCACTGAGGTCTCTCCTGATAACAGGTGAGTAAATCAGAATTCGGATTTCGGCTGATTTTAGAGGAATATTTGTATAGTTTCAAAAATCAACACTTAGAAGACTTTTCCAAGCAAAAGCAGGCAATGATATCCTATGGAAGGAAATTCAAGTTACTGGTAAGTACGGTTAAAATTACTTTTGAGGATCAGTACTGGGCTGAAAGATGCAGCACTGAGGTCTCTCCTGATAACAGGTGAGTAAATCGGAATTCGTATTTCGGCTGATTTTAGAGGAATATTTTAAAGTTCCAAAACTCCACACTTAGAAGAATTTCCAAGTGAAACCAGTCAATGTTAGCCTATGGAAGGAAATTCAAGTTACTGGTAAGTACGATTAAAATTACTTTTCAGGACCAGTACTGGGCTGAAAGATGCAGCACTGAGGTCTCTCCTGATAACAGGTGAGTAAATCAGAATTCGGATTTCGGCTGATTTTAGAGGAATATTTGTAATGTTTCAAAACTCAACACTTAGAAGACATTTTCAAGTAAAACGCAGGCAATGATATCCTATGGAAGGAAATTCAAGTTACTGGTAAGTACGGTTAAAATTACTTTTGAGGATCAGTACTGGGCTGAAAGATGCAGCACTGAGGTCTCTCCTGATAACAGGTGAGTAAATCGGAATTCGTATTTCGGCTGATTTTAGAGGAATATTTTAAAGTTCCAAAACTCCACACTTAGAAGAATTTCCAAGTGAAACCAGTCAATGTTAGCCTATGAAGGAAATTCAAGTTACCGGTAAGTACGGTTAAAATTACTTTTGAGGATCAGTACTGGGCTGAAAGATGCAGCACTGAGGTCTCTCCTGATAACAGGTGAGTAAATCGGAATTCGTATTTCGGCTGATTTTAGAGGAATATTTTAAAGTTCCAAAACTCCACACTTAGAAGAATTTCCAAGTGAAACCAGTCAATGTTAGCCTATGAAGGAAATTCAAGTTACCGGTAAGTACGGTTAAAATTACTTTTCAGGACCAGTACTGGGCTGAAAGATGCAGCACTGAGGTCTCTCCTGATAACAGGTGAGTAAATCGGAATTCGTATTTCGGCTGATTTTAGAGGAATATTTTAAAGTTCCAAAACTCCACACTTAGAAGAATTTCCAAGTGAAACCAGTCAATGTTAGCCTATGGAAGGAAATTCAAGTTACTGGTAAGTACGATTAAAATTACTTTTCAGGACCAGTACTGGGCTGAAAGATGCAGCACTGAGGTCTCTCCTGATAACAGGTGAGTAAATCGGAATTCGTATTTCGGCTGATTTTAGAGGAATATTTTAAAGTTCCAAAACTCCACACTTAGAAGAATTTCCAAGTGAAACCAGTCAATGTTAGCCTATGAAGGAAATTCAAGTTACCGGTAAGTACGGTTAAAATTACTTTTCAGGACCAGTACTGGGCTGAAAGATGCAGCACTGAGGTCTCTCCTGATAACAGGTGAGTAAATCGGAATTCGGATTTCGGCTGATTTTAGAGGAATATTTTAAAGTTCCAAAACTCCACACTTAGAAGAATTTCCAAGTGAAACCAGTCAATGTTAGCCTATGGAAGGAAATTCAAGTTACTGGTAAGTACGGTTAAAATTACTTTTCAGGACCAGTACTGGGCTGAAAGATGCAGCACTGAGGTCTCTCCTGATAACAGGTGAGTAAATCGGAATTCGTATTTCGGCTGATTTTAGAGGAATATTTTAAAGTTCCAAAACTCCACACTTAGAAGAATTTCCAAGTGAAACCAGTCAATGTTAGCCTATGGAAGGAAATTCAAGTTACTGGTAAGTACGGTTAAAATTACTTTTGAGGATCAGTACTGGGCTGAAAGATGCAGCACTGAGGTCTCTCCTGATAACAGGTGAGTAAATCGGAATTCGTATTTCGGCTGATTTTAGAGGAATATTTTAAAGTTCCAAAACTCCACACTTAGAAGAATTTCCAAGTGAAACCAGTCAATGTTAGCCTATGGAAGGAAATTCAAGTTACTGGTAAGTACGATTAAAATTACTTTTCAGGACCAGTACTGGGCTGAAAGATGCAGCACTGAGGTCTCTCCTGATAACAGGTGAGTAAATCGGAATTCGGATTTCGGCTGATTTTAGAGGAATATTTGTAAAGTTCCAAAACTCCACACTTAGAAGAATTTCCAAGTGAAACCAGTCAATGTTAGCCTATGGAAGGAAATTCAAGTTACTGGTAAGTACGGTTAAAATTACTTTTGAGGATCAGTACTGGGCTGAAAGATGCAGCACTGAGGTCTCTCCTGATAACAGGTGAGTAAATCGGAATTCGTATTTCGGCTGATTTTAGAGGAATATTTTAAAGTTCCAAAACTCCACACTTAGAAGAATTTCCAAGTGAAACCAGTCAATGTTAGCCTATGAAGGAAATTCAAGTTACCGGTAAGTACGGTTAAAATTACTTTTGAGGATCAGTACTGGGCTGAAAGATGCAGCACTGAGGTCTCTCCTGATAACAGGTGAGTAAATCGGAATTCGTATTTCGGCTGATTTTAGAGGAATATTTTAAAGTTCCAAAACTCCACACTTAGAAGAATTTCCAAGTGAAACCAGTCAATGTTAGCCTATGGAAGGAAATTCAAGTTACTGGTAAGTATGGTTAAAATTACTTTTCAGGATCAGTACTGGGCTGAAAGATGCAGCACTGAGGTCTCTCCTGATAACAGGTGAGTAAATCGGAATTCGTATTTCGGCTGATTTTAGAGGAATATTTTAAAGTTCCAAAACTCCACACTTAGAAGAATTTCCAAGTGAAACCAGTCAATGTTAGCCTATGGAAGGAAATTCAAGTTACTGGTAAGTACGGTTAAAATTACTTTTGAGGATCAGTACTGGGCTGAAAGATGCAGCACTGAGGTCTCTCCTGATAACAGGTGAGTAAATCGGAATTCGTATTTCGGCTGATTTTAGAGGAATATTTTAAAGTTCCAAAACTCCACACTTAGAAGAATTTCCAAGTGAAACCAGTCAATGTTAGCCTATGAAGGAAATTCAAGTTACCGGTAAGTACGGTTAAAATTACTTTTGAGGATCAGTACTGGGCTGAAAGATGCAGCACTGAGGTCTCTCCTGATAACAGGTGAGTAAATCGGAATTCGTATTTCGGCTGATTTTAGAGGAATATTTTAAAGTTCCAAAACTCCACACTTAGAAGAATTTCCAAGTGAAACCAGTCAATGTTAGCCTATGAAGGAAATTCAAGTTACCGGTAAGTACGGTTAAAATTACTTTTCAGGATCAGTACTGGGCTGAAAGATGCAGCACTGAGGTCTCTCCTGATAACAGGTGAGTAAATCGGAATTCGTATTTCGGCTGATTTTAGAGGAATATTTTAAAGTTCCAAAACTCCACACTTAGAAGAATTTCCAAGTGAAACCAGTCAATGTTAGCCTATGAAGGAAATTCAAGTTACCGGTAAGTACGGTTAAAATTACTTTTGAGGATCAGTACTGGGCTGAAAGATGCAGCACTGAGGTCTCTCCTGATAACAGGTGAGTAAATCGGAATTCGGATTTCGGCTGATTTTAGAGGAATATTTTAAAGTTCCAAAACTCCACACTTAGAAGAATTTCCAAGTGAAACCAGTCAATGTTAGCCTATGGAAGGAAATTCAAGTTACTGGTAAGTACGATTAAAATTACTTTTCAGGACCAGTACTGGGCTGAAAGATGCAGCACTGAGGTCTCTCCTGATAACAGGTGAGTAAATCGGAATTCGTATTTCGGCTGATTTTAGAGGAATATTTTAAAGTTCCAAAACTCCACACTTAGAAGAATTTCCAAGTGAAACCAGTCAATGTTAGCCTATGAAGGAAATTCAAGTTACCGGTAAGTACGGTTAAAATTACTTTTCAGGACCAGTACTGGGCTGAAAGATGCAGCACTGAGGTCTCTCCTGATAACAGGTGAGTAAATCGGAATTCGGATTTCGGCTGATTTTAGAGGAATATTTTAAAGTTCCAAAACTCCACACTTAGAAGAATTTCCAAGTGAAACCAGTCAATGTTAGCCTATGGAAGGAAATTCAAGTTACTGGTAAGTACGATTAAAATTACTTTTCAGGACCAGTACTGGGCTGAAAGATGCAGCACTGAGGTCTCTCCTGATAACAGGTGAGTAAATCAGAATTCGGATTTCGGCTGATTTTAGAGGAATATTTGTATGTTTCAAAAATCAACACTTAGAAGACTTTTCAAGCAAAACGCAGGCAATGATATCCTATGGAAGGAAATTCAAGTTACTGGTAAGTACGGTTAAAATTACTTTTGAGGATCAGTACTGGGCTGAAAGATGCAGCACTGAGGTCTCTCCTGATAACAGGTGAGTAAATCGGAATTCGTATTTCGGCTGATTTTAGAGGAATATTTTAAAGTTCCAAAACTCCACACTTAGAAGAATTTCCAAGTGAAACCAGTCAATGTTAGCCTATGGAAGGAAATTCAAGTTACTGGTAAGTACGATTAAAATTACTTTTCAGGACCAGTACTGGGCTGAAAGATGCAGCACTGAGGTCTCTCCTGATAACAGGTGAGTAAATCGGAATTCGGATTTCGGCTGATTTTAGAGGAATATTTTAAAGTTCCAAAACTCCACACTTAGAAGAATTTCCAAGTGAAACCAGTCAATGTTAGCCTATGGAAGGAAATTCAAGTTACTGGTAAGTACGGTTAAAATTACTTTTGAGGATCAGTACTGGGCTGAAAGATGCAGCACTGAGGTCTCTCCTGATAACAGGTGAGTAAATCGGAATTCGTATTTCGGCTGATTTTAGAGGAATATTTTAAAGTTCCAAAACTCCACACTTAGAAGAATTTCCAAGTGAAACCAGTCAATGTTAGCCTATGAAGGAAATTCAAGTTACCGGTAAGTACGGTTAAAATTACTTTTGAGGATCAGTACTGGGCTGAAAGATGCAGCACTGAGGTCTCTCCTGATAACAGGTGAGTAAATCGGAATTCGTATTTCGGCTGATTTTAGAGGAATATTTTAAAGTTCCAAAACTCCACACTTAGAAGAATTTCCAAGTGAAACCAGTCAATGTTAGCCTATGAAGGAAATTCAAGTTACCGGTAAGTACGGTTAAAATTACTTTTGAGGATCAGTACTGGGCTGAAAGATGCAGCACTGAGGTCTCTCCTGATAACAGGTGAGTAAATCGGAATTCGTATTTCGGCTGATTTTAGAGGAATATTTTAAAGTTCCAAAACTCCACACTTAGAAGAATTTCCAAGTGAAACCAGTCAATGTTAGCCTATGGAAGGAAATTCAAGTTACTGGTAAGTACGATTAAAATTACTTTTCAGGACCAGTACTGGGCTGAAAGATGCAGCACTGAGGTCTCTCCTGATAACAGGTGAGTAAATCGGAATTCGTATTTCGGCTGATTTTAGAGGAATATTTTAAAGTTCCAAAACTCCACACTTAGAAGAATTTCCAAGTGAAACCAGTCAATGTTAGCCTATGAAGGAAATTCAAGTTACCGGTAAGTACGGTTAAAATTACTTTTGAGGACCAGTACTGGGCTGAAAGATGCAGCACTGAGGTCTCTCCTGATAACAGGTGAGTAAATCGGAATTCGGATTTCGGCTGATTTTAGAGGAATATTTTAAAGTTCCAAAACTCCACACTTAGAAGAATTTCCAAGTGAAACCAGTCAATGTTAGCCTATGGAAGGAAATTCAAGTTACTGGTAAGTACGATTAAAATTACTTTTCAGGACCAGTACTGGGCTGAAAGATGCAGCACTGAGGTCTCTCCTGATAACAGGTGAGTAAATCGGAATTCGTATTTCGGCTGATTTTAGAGGAATATTTTAAAGTTCCAAAACTCCACACTTAGAAGAATTTCCAAGTGAAACCAGTCAATGTTAGCCTATGGAAGGAAATTCAAGTTACCGGTAAGTACGGTTAAAATTACTTTTGAGGATCAGTACTGGGCTGAAAGATGCAGCACTGAGGTCTCTCCTGATAACAGGTGAGTAAATCGGAATTCGTATTTCGGCTGATTTTAGAGGAATATTTTAAAGTTCCAAAACTCCACACTTAGAAGAATTTCCAAGTGAAACCAGTCAATGTTAGCCTATGGAAGGAAATTCAAGTTACTGGTAAGTACGATTAAAATTACTTTTCAGGACCAGTACTGGGCTGAAAGATGCAGCACTGAGGTCTCTCCTGATAACAGGTGAGTAAATCGGAATTCGTATTTCGGCTGATTTTAGAGGAATATTTTAAAGTTCCAAAACTCCACACTTAGAAGAATTTCCAAGTGAAACCAGTCAATGTTAGCCTATGGAAGGAAATTCAAGTTACTGGTAAGTACGGTTAAAATTACTTTTGAGGATCAGTACTGGGCTGAAAGATGCAGCACTGAGGTCTCTCCTGATAACAGGTGAGTAAATCGGAATTCGTATTTCGGCTGATTTTAGAGGAATATTTTAAAGTTCCAAAACTCCACACTTAGAAGAATTTCCAAGTGAAACCAGTCAATGTTAGCCTATGAAGGAAATTCAAGTTACCGGTAAGTACGGTTAAAATTACTTTTCAGGACCAGTACTGGGCTGAAAGATGCAGCACTGAGGTCTCTCCTGATAACAGGTGAGTAAATCGGAATTCGTATTTCGGCTGATTTTAGAGGAATATTTTAAAGTTCCAAAACTCCACACTTAGAAGAATTTCCAAGTGAAACCAGTCAATGTTAGCCTATGAAGGAAATTCAAGTTACCGGTAAGTACGGTTAAAATTACTTTTGAGGATCAGTACTGGGCTGAAAGATGCAGCACTGAGGTCTCTCCTGATAACAGGTGAGTAAATCGGAATTCGTATTTCGGCTGATTTTAGAGGAATATTTTAAAGTTCCAAAACTCCACACTTAGAAGAATTTCCAAGTGAAACCAGTCAATGTTAGCCTATGGAAGGAAATTCAAGTTACTGGTAAGTACGATTAAAATTACTTTTCAGGACCAGTACTGGGCTGAAAGATGCAGCACTGAGGTCTCTCCTGATAACAGGTGAGTAAATCGGAATTCGTATTTCGGCTGATTTTAGAGGAATATTTTAAAGTTCCAAAACTCCACACTTAGAAGAATTTCCAAGTGAAACCAGTCAATGTTAGCCTATGAAGGAAATTCAAGTTACCGGTAAGTACGGTTAAAATTACTTTTGAGGATCAGTACTGGGCTGAAAGATGCAGCACTGAGGTCTCTCCTGATAACAGGTGAGTAAATCGGAATTCGGATTTCGGCTGATTTTAGAGGAATATTTTAAAGTTCCAAAACTCCACACTTAGAAGAATTTCCAAGTGAAACCAGTCAATGTTAGCCTATGGAAGGAAATTCAAGTTACTGGTAAGTACGATTAAAATTACTTTTCAGGACCAGTACTGGGCTGAAAGATGCAGCACTGAGGTCTCTCCTGATAACAGGTGAGTAAATCGGAATTCGTATTTCGGCTGATTTTAGAGGAATATTTTAAAGTTCCAAAACTCCACACTTAGAAGAATTTCCAAGTGAAACCAGTCAATGTTAGCCTATGGAAGGAAATTCAAGTTACCGGTAAGTACGGTTAAAATTACTTTTGAGGATCAGTACTGGGCTGAAAGATGCAGCACTGAGGTCTCTCCTGATAACAGGTGAGTAAATCGGAATTCGTATTTCGGCTGATTTTAGAGGAATATTTTAAAGTTCCAAAACTCCACACTTAGAAGAATTTCCAAGTGAAACCAGTCAATGTTAGCCTATGGAAGGAAATTCAAGTTACCGGTAAGTACGGTTAAAATTACTTTTCAGGACCAGTACTGGGCTGAAAGATGCAGCACTGAGGTCTCTCCTGATAACAGGTGAGTAAATCGGAATTCGTATTTCGGCTGATTTTAGAGGAATATTTTAAAGTTCCAAAACTCCACACTTAGAAGAATTTCCAAGTGAAACCAGTCAATGTTAGCCTATGAAGGAAATTCAAGTTACCGGTAAGTACGGTTAAAATTACTTTTGAGGATCAGTACTGGGCTGAAAGATGCAGCACTGAGGTCTCTCCTGATAACAGGTGAGTAAATCGGAATTCGTATTTCGGCTGATTTTAGAGGAATATTTTAAAGTTCCAAAACTCCACACTTAGAAGAATTTCCAAGTGAAACCAGTCAATGTTAGCCTATGGAAGGAAATTCAAGTTACTGGTAAGTACGATTAAAATTACTTTTCAGGACCAGTACTGGGCTGAAAGATGCAGCACTGAGGTCTCTCCTGATAACAGGTGAGTAAATCGGAATTCGTATTTCGGCTGATTTTAGAGGAATATTTTAAAGTTCCAAAACTCCACACTTAGAAGAATTTCCAAGTGAAACCAGTCAATGTTAGCCTATGAAGGAAATTCAAGTTACCGGTAAGTACGGTTAAAATTACTTTTGAGGATCAGTACTGGGCTGAAAGATGCAGCACTGAGGTCTCTCCTGATAACAGGTGAGTAAATCGGAATTCGTATTTCGGCTGATTTTAGAGGAATATTTTAAAGTTCCAAAACTCCACACTTAGAAGAATTTCCAAGTGAAACCAGTCAATGTTAGCCTATGGAAGGAAATTCAAGTTACCGGTAAGTACGGTTAAAATTACTTTTCAGGACCAGTACTGGGCTGAAAGATGCAGCACTGAGGTCTCTCCTGATAACAGGTGAGTAAATCGGAATTCGTATTTCGGCTGATTTTAGAGGAATATTTTAAAGTTCCAAAACTCCACACTTAGAAGAATTTCCAAGTGAAACCAGTCAATGTTAGCCTATGAAGGAAATTCAAGTTACCGGTAAGTACGGTTAAAATTACTTTTGAGGATCAGTACTGGGCTGAAAGATGCAGCACTGAGGTCTCTCCTGATAACAGGTGAGTAAATCGGAATTCGTATTTCGGCTGATTTTAGAGGAATATTTTAAAGTTCCAAAACTCCACACTTAGAAGAATTTCCAAGTGAAACCAGTCAATGTTAGCCTATGAAGGAAATTCAAGTTACCGGTAAGTACGGTTAAAATTACTTTTCAGGATCAGTACTGGGCTGAAAGATGCAGCACTGAGGTCTCTCCTGATAACAGGTGAGTAAATCGGAATTCGTATTTCGGCTGATTTTAGAGGAATATTTTAAAGTTCCAAAACTCCACACTTAGAAGAATTTCCAAGTGAAACCAGTCAATGTTAGCCTATGAAGGAAATTCAAGTTACCGGTAAGTACGGTTAAAATTACTTTTGAGGATCAGTACTGGGCTGAAAGATGCAGCACTGAGGTCTCTCCTGATAACAGGTGAGTAAATCGGAATTCGTATTTCGGCTGATTTTAGAGGAATATTTTAAAGTTCCAAAACTCCACACTTAGAAGAATTTCCAAGTGAAACCAGTCAATGTTAGCCTATGGAAGGAAATTCAAGTTACTGGTAAGTACGATTAAAATTACTTTTCAGGACCAGTACTGGGCTGAAAGATGCAGCACTGAGGTCTCTCCTGATAACAGGTGAGTAAATCGGAATTCGTATTTCGGCTGATTTTAGAGGAATATTTTAAAGTTCCAAAACTCCACACTTAGAAGAATTTCCAAGTGAAACCAGTCAATGTTAGCCTATGAAGGAAATTCAAGTTACCGGTAAGTACGGTTAAAATTACTTTTCAGGATCAGTACTGGGCTGAAAGATGCAGCACTGAGGTCTCTCCTGATAACAGGTGAGTAAATCGGAATTCGGATTTCGGCTGATTTTAGAGGAATATTTTAAAGTTCCAAAACTCCACACTTAGAAGAATTTCCAAGTGAAACCAGTCAATGTTAGCCTATGGAAGGAAATTCAAGTTACTGGTAAGTACGATTAAAATTACTTTTCAGGACCAGTACTGGGCTGAAAGATGCAGCACTGAGGTCTCTCCTGATAACAGGTGAGTAAATCGGAATTCGTATTTCGGCTGATTTTAGAGGAATATTTTAAAGTTCCAAAACTCCACACTTAGAAGAATTTCCAAGTGAAACCAGTCAATGTTAGCCTATGGAAGGAAATTCAAGTTACCGGTAAGTACGGTTAAAATTACTTTTGAGGATCAGTACTGGGCTGAAAGATGCAGCACTGAGGTCTCTCCTGATAACAGGTGAGTAAATCGGAATTCGTATTTCGGCTGATTTTAGAGGAATATTTTAAAGTTCCAAAACTCCACACTTAGAAGAATTTCCAAGTGAAACCAGTCAATGTTAGCCTATGGAAGGAAATTCAAGTTACTGGTAAGTACGATTAAAATTACTTTTCAGGACCAGTACTGGGCTGAAAGATGCAGCACTGAGGTCTCTCCTGATAACAGGTGAGTAAATCGGAATTCGGATTTCGGCTGATTTTAGAGGAATATTTTAAAGTTCCAAAACTCCACACTTAGAAGAATTTCCAAGTGAAACCAGTCAATGTTAGCCTATGGAAGGAAATTCAAGTTACTGGTAAGTACGGTTAAAATTACTTTTGAGGATCAGTACTGGGCTGAAAGATGCAGCACTGAGGTCTCTCCTGATAACAGGTGAGTAAATCGGAATTCGTATTTCGGCTGATTTTAGAGGAATATTTTAAAGTTCCAAAACTCCACACTTAGAAGAATTTCCAAGTGAAACCAGTCAATGTTAGCCTATGGAAGGAAATTCAAGTTACCGGTAAGTACGGTTAAAATTACTTTTGAGGACCAGTACTGGGCTGAAAGATGCAGCACTGAGGTCTCTCCTGATAACAGGTGAGTAAATCGGAATTCGTATTTCGGCTGATTTTAGAGGAATATTTTAAAGTTCCAAAACTCCACACTTAGAAGAATTTCCAAGTGAAACCAGTCAATGTTAGCCTATGAAGGAAATTCAAGTTACCGGTAAGTACGGTTAAAATTACTTTTGAGGATCAGTACTGGGCTGAAAGATGCAGCACTGAGGTCTCTCCTGATAACAGGTGAGTAAATCGGAATTCGGATTTCGGCTGATTTTAGAGGAATATTTTAAAGTTCCAAAACTCCACACTTAGAAGAATTTCCAAGTGAAACCAGTCAATGTTAGCCTATGGAAGGAAATTCAAGTTACTGGTAAGTACGATTAAAATTACTTTTCAGGACCAGTACTGGGCTGAAAGATGCAGCACTGAGGTCTCTCCTGATAACAGGTGAGTAAATCGGAATTCGTATTTCGGCTGATTTTAGAGGAATATTTTAAAGTTCCAAAACTCCACACTTAGAAGAATTTCCAAGTGAAACCAGTCAATGTTAGCCTATGAAGGAAATTCAAGTTACCGGTAAGTACGGTTAAAATTACTTTTCAGGATCAGTACTGGGCTGAAAGATGCAGCACTGAGGTCTCTCCTGATAACAGGTGAGTAAATCGGAATTCGGATTTCGGCTGATTTTAGAGGAATATTTTAAAGTTCCAAAACTCCACACTTAGAAGAATTTCCAAGTGAAACCAGTCAATGTTAGCCTATGGAAGGAAATTCAAGTTACTGGTAAGTACGATTAAAATTACTTTTCAGGACCAGTACTGGGCTGAAAGATGCAGCACTGAGGTCTCTCCTGATAACAGGTGAGTAAATCGGAATTCGTATTTCGGCTGATTTTAGAGGAATATTTTAAAGTTCCAAAACTCCACACTTAGAAGAATTTCCAAGTGAAACCAGTCAATGTTAGCCTATGGAAGGAAATTCAAGTTACCGGTAAGTACGGTTAAAATTACTTTTGAGGATCAGTACTGGGCTGAAAGATGCAGCACTGAGGTCTCTCCTGATAACAGGTGAGTAAATCGGAATTCGTATTTCGGCTGATTTTAGAGGAATATTTTAAAGTTCCAAAACTCCACACTTAGAAGAATTTCCAAGTGAAACCAGTCAATGTTAGCCTATGGAAGGAAATTCAAGTTACTGGTAAGTACGGTTAAAATTACTTTTCAGGACCAGTACTGGGCTGAAAGATGCAGCACTGAGGTCTCTCCTGATAACAGGTGAGTAAATCGGAATTCGTATTTCGGCTGATTTTAGAGGAATATTTTAAAGTTCCAAAACTCCACACTTAGAAGAATTTCCAAGTGAAACCAGTCAATGTTAGCCTATGGAAGGAAATTCAAGTTACCGGTAAGTACGGTTAAAATTACTTTTGAGGATCAGTACTGGGCTGAAAGATGCAGCACTGAGGTCTCTCCTGATAACAGGTGAGTAAATCGGAATTCGTATTTCGGCTGATTTTAGAGGAATATTTTAAAGTTCCAAAACTCCACACTTAGAAGAATTTCCAAGTGAAACCAGTCAATGTTAGCCTATGAAGGAAATTCAAGTTACCGGTAAGTACGGTTAAAATTACTTTTCAGGACCAGTACTGGGCTGAAAGATGCAGCACTGAGGTCTCTCCTGATAACAGGTGAGTAAATCGGAATTCGTATTTCGGCTGATTTTAGAGGAATATTTTAAAGTTCCAAAACTCCACACTTAGAAGAATTTCCAAGTGAAACCAGTCAATGTTAGCCTATGAAGGAAATTCAAGTTACCGGTAAGTACGGTTAAAATTACTTTTGAGGATCAGTACTGGGCTGAAAGATGCAGCACTGAGGTCTCTCCTGATAACAGGTGAGTAAATCGGAATTCGTATTTCGGCTGATTTTAGAGGAATATTTTAAAGTTCCAAAACTCCACACTTAGAAGAATTTCCAAGTGAAACCAGTCAATGTTAGCCTATGGAAGGAAATTCAAGTTACTGGTAAGTACGATTAAAATTACTTTTCAGGACCAGTACTGGGCTGAAAGATGCAGCACTGAGGTCTCTCCTGATAACAGGTGAGTAAATCGGAATTCGTATTTCGGCTGATTTTAGAGGAATATTTTAAAGTTCCAAAACTCCACACTTAGAAGAATTTCCAAGTGAAACCAGTCAATGTTAGCCTATGAAGGAAATTCAAGTTACCGGTAAGTACGGTTAAAATTACTTTTGAGGATCAGTACTGGGCTGAAAGATGCAGCACTGAGGTCTCTCCTGATAACAGGTGAGTAAATCGGAATTCGGATTTCGGCTGATTTTAGAGGAATATTTTAAAGTTCCAAAACTCCACACTTAGAAGAATTTCCAAGTGAAACCAGTCAATGTTAGCCTATGGAAGGAAATTCAAGTTACTGGTAAGTACGATTAAAATTACTTTTCAGGACCAGTACTGGGCTGAAAGATGCAGCACTGAGGTCTCTCCTGATAACAGGTGAGTAAATCGGAATTCGTATTTCGGCTGATTTTAGAGGAATATTTTAAAGTTCCAAAACTCCACACTTAGAAGAATTTCCAAGTGAAACCAGTCAATGTTAGCCTATGGAAGGAAATTCAAGTTACCGGTAAGTACGGTTAAAATTACTTTTGAGGATCAGTACTGGGCTGAAAGATGCAGCACTGAGGTCTCTCCTGATAACAGGTGAGTAAATCGGAATTCGTATTTCGGCTGATTTTAGAGGAATATTTTAAAGTTCCAAAACTCCACACTTAGAAGAATTTCCAAGTGAAACCAGTCAATGTTAGCCTATGAAGGAAATTCAAGTTACCGGTAAGTACGGTTAAAATTACTTTTCAGGACCAGTACTGGGCTGAAAGATGCAGCACTGAGGTCTCTCCTGATAACAGGTGAGTAAATCGGAATTCGTATTTCGGCTGATTTTAGAGGAATATTTTAAAGTTCCAAAACTCCACACTTAGAAGAATTTCCAAGTGAAACCAGTCAATGTTAGCCTATGAAGGAAATTCAAGTTACCGGTAAGTACGGTTAAAATTACTTTTGAGGATCAGTACTGGGCTGAAAGATGCAGCACTGAGGTCTCTCCTGATAACAGGTGAGTAAATCGGAATTCGTATTTCGGCTGATTTTAGAGGAATATTTTAAAGTTCCAAAACTCCACACTTAGAAGAATTTCCAAGTGAAACCAGTCAATGTTAGCCTATGGAAGGAAATTCAAGTTACTGGTAAGTACGATTAAAATTACTTTTCAGGACCAGTACTGGGCTGAAAGATGCAGCACTGAGGTCTCTCCTGATAACAGGTGAGTAAATCGGAATTCGTATTTCGGCTGATTTTAGAGGAATATTTTAAAGTTCCAAAACTCCACACTTAGAAGAATTTCCAAGTGAAACCAGTCAATGTTAGCCTATGAAGGAAATTCAAGTTACCGGTAAGTACGGTTAAAATTACTTTTGAGGATCAGTACTGGGCTGAAAGATGCAGCACTGAGGTCTCTCCTGATAACAGGTGAGTAAATCGGAATTCGGATTTCGGCTGATTTTAGAGGAATATTTTAAAGTTCCAAAACTCCACACTTAGAAGAATTTCCAAGTGAAACCAGTCAATGTTAGCCTATGGAAGGAAATTCAAGTTACTGGTAAGTACGATTAAAATTACTTTTCAGGACCAGTACTGGGCTGAAAGATGCAGCACTGAGGTCTCTCCTGATAACAGGTGAGTAAATCGGAATTCGTATTTCGGCTGATTTTAGAGGAATATTTTAAAGTTCCAAAACTCCACACTTAGAAGAATTTCCAAGTGAAACCAGTCAATGTTAGCCTATGAAGGAAATTCAAGTTACCGGTAAGTACGGTTAAAATTACTTTTGAGGATCAGTACTGGGCTGAAAGATGCAGCACTGAGGTCTCTCCTGATAACAGGTGAGTAAATCGGAATTCGTATTTCGGCTGATTTTAGAGGAATATTTTAAAGTTCCAAAACTCCACACTTAGAAGAATTTCCAAGTGAAACCAGTCAATGTTAGCCTATGGAAGGAAATTCAAGTTACTGGTAAGTACGATTAAAATTACTTTTCAGGACCAGTACTGGGCTGAAAGATGCAGCACTGAGGTCTCTCCTGATAACAGGTGAGTAAATCGGAATTCGTATTTCGGCTGATTTTAGAGGAATATTTTAAAGTTCCAAAACTCCACACTTAGAAGAATTTCCAAGTGAAACCAGTCAATGTTAGCCTATGGAAGGAAATTCAAGTTACCGGTAAGTACGGTTAAAATTACTTTTGAGGATCAGTACTGGGCTGAAAGATGCAGCACTGAGGTCTCTCCTGATAACAGGTGAGTAAATCGGAATTCGTATTTCGGCTGATTTTAGAGGAATATTTTAAAGTTCCAA
The DNA here is from genome assembly GCA_963921515.1 of Calotriton arnoldi. Classification (NCBI taxonomy): domain Eukaryota; kingdom Metazoa; phylum Chordata; class Amphibia; order Caudata; family Salamandridae; genus Calotriton; species Calotriton arnoldi. The sequence goes on from CAWUFW010023520.1 coordinate 62,532, forward strand.
AACTCCACACTTAGAAGAATTTCCAAGTGAAACCAGTCAATGTTAGCCTATGAAGGAAATTCAAGTTACCGGTAAGTACGGTTAAAATTACTTTTCAGGACCAGTACTGGGCTGAAAGATGCAGCACTGAGGTCTCTCCTGATAACAGGTGAGTAAATCGGAATTCGTATTTCGGCTGATTTTAGAGGAATATTTTAAAGTTCCAAAACTCCACACTTAGAAGAATTTCCAAGTGAAACCAGTCAATGTTAGCCTATGAAGGAAATTCAAGTTACCGGTAAGTACGGTTAAAATTACTTTTGAGGATCAGTACTGGGCTGAAAGATGCAGCACTGAGGTCTCTCCTGATAACAGGTGAGTAAATCGGAATTCGTATTTCGGCTGATTTTAGAGGAATATTTTAAAGTTCCAAAACTCCACACTTAGAAGAATTTCCAAGTGAAACCAGTCAATGTTAGCCTATGAAGGAAATTCAAGTTACCGGTAAGTACGGTTAAAATTACTTTTGAGGATCAGTACTGGGCTGAAAGATGCAGCACTGAGGTCTCTCCTGATAACAGGTGAGTAAATCGGAATTCGTATTTCGGCTGATTTTAGAGGAATATTTTAAAGTTCCAAAACTCCACACTTAGAAGAATTTCCAAGTGAAACCAGTCAATGTTAGCCTATGGAAGGAAATTCAAGTTACCGGTAAGTACGGTTAAAATTACTTTTGAGGATCAGTACTGGGCTGAAAGATGCAGCACTGAGGTCTCTCCTGATAACAGGTGAGTAAATCGGAATTCGTATTTCGGCTGATTTTAGAGGAATATTTTAAAGTTCCAAAACTCCACACTTAGAAGAATTTCCAAGTGAAACCAGTCAATGTTAGCCTATGAAGGAAATTCAAGTTACCGGTAAGTACGGTTAAAATTACTTTTCAGGATCAGTACTGGGCTGAAAGATGCAGCACTGAGGTCTCTCCTGATAACAGGTGAGTAAATCGGAATTCGTATTTCGGCTGATTTTAGAGGAATATTTTAAAGTTCCAAAACTCCACACTTAGAAGAATTTCCAAGTGAAACCAGTCAATGTTAGCCTATGGAAGGAAATTCAAGTTACTGGTAAGTACGATTAAAATTACTTTTCAGGACCAGTACTGGGCTGAAAGATGCAGCACTGAGGTCTCTCCTGATAACAGGTGAGTAAATCGGAATTCGTATTTCGGCTGATTTTAGAGGAATATTTTAAAGTTCCAAAACTCCACACTTAGAAGAATTTCCAAGTGAAACCAGTCAATGTTAGCCTATGAAGGAAATTCAAGTTACCGGTAAGTACGGTTAAAATTACTTTTGAGGATCAGTACTGGGCTGAAAGATGCAGCACTGAGGTCTCTCCTGATAACAGGTGAGTAAATCGGAATTCGTATTTCGGCTGATTTTAGAGGAATATTTTAAAGTTCCAAAACTCCACACTTAGAAGAATTTCCAAGTGAAACCAGTCAATGTTAGCCTATGGAAGGAAATTCAAGTTACTGGTAAGTACGATTAAAATTACTTTTCAGGACCAGTACTGGGCTGAAAGATGCAGCACTGAGGTCTCTCCTGATAACAGGTGAGTAAATCGGAATTCGTATTTCGGCTGATTTTAGAGGAATATTTTAAAGTTCCAAAACTCCACACTTAGAAGAATTTCCAAGTGAAACCAGTCAATGTTAGCCTATGAAGGAAATTCAAGTTACCGGTAAGTACGGTTAAAATTACTTTTGAGGATCAGTACTGGGCTGAAAGATGCAGCACTGAGGTCTCTCCTGATAACAGGTGAGTAAATCGGAATTCGTATTTCGGCTGATTTTAGAGGAATATTTTAAAGTTCCAAAACTCCACACTTAGAAGAATTTCCAAGTGAAACCAGTCAATGTTAGCCTATGGAAGGAAATTCAAGTTACCGGTAAGTACGGTTAAAATTACTTTTCAGGACCAGTACTGGGCTGAAAGATGCAGCACTGAGGTCTCTCCTGATAACAGGTGAGTAAATCGGAATTCGTATTTCGGCTGATTTTAGAGGAATATTTTAAAGTTCCAAAACTCCACACTTAGAAGAATTTCCAAGTGAAACCAGTCAATGTTAGCCTATGAAGGAAATTCAAGTTACCGGTAAGTACGGTTAAAATTACTTTTGAGGATCAGTACTGGGCTGAAAGATGCAGCACTGAGGTCTCTCCTGATAACAGGTGAGTAAATCGGAATTCGTATTTCGGCTGATTTTAGAGGAATATTTTAAAGTTCCAAAACTCCACACTTAGAAGAATTTCCAAGTGAAACCAGTCAATGTTAGCCTATGGAAGGAAATTCAAGTTACTGGTAAGTACGATTAAAATTACTTTTCAGGACCAGTACTGGGCTGAAAGATGCAGCACTGAGGTCTCTCCTGATAACAGGTGAGTAAATCGGAATTCGTATTTCGGCTGATTTTAGAGGAATATTTTAAAGTTCCAAAACTCCACACTTAGAAGAATTTCCAAGTGAAACCAGTCAATGTTAGCCTATGAAGGAAATTCAAGTTACCGGTAAGTACGGTTAAAATTACTTTTGAGGATCAGTACTGGGCTGAAAGATGCAGCACTGAGGTCTCTCCTGATAACAGGTGAGTAAATCGGAATTCGGATTTCGGCTGATTTTAGAGGAATATTTTAAAGTTCCAAAACTCCACACTTAGAAGAATTTCCAAGTGAAACCAGTCAATGTTAGCCTATGGAAGGAAATTCAAGTTACTGGTAAGTACGATTAAAATTACTTTTCAGGACCAGTACTGGGCTGAAAGATGCAGCACTGAGGTCTCTCCTGATAACAGGTGAGTAAATCGGAATTCGTATTTCGGCTGATTTTAGAGGAATATTTTAAAGTTCCAAAACTCCACACTTAGAAGAATTTCCAAGTGAAACCAGTCAATGTTAGCCTATGAAGGAAATTCAAGTTACCGGTAAGTACGGTTAAAATTACTTTTGAGGATCAGTACTGGGCTGAAAGATGCAGCACTGAGGTCTCTCCTGATAACAGGTGAGTAAATCGGAATTCGTATTTCGGCTGATTTTAGAGGAATATTTTAAAGTTCCAAAACTCCACACTTAGAAGAATTTCCAAGTGAAACCAGTCAATGTTAGCCTATGGAAGGAAATTCAAGTTACTGGTAAGTACGATTAAAATTACTTTTCAGGACCAGTACTGGGCTGAAAGATGCAGCACTGAGGTCTCTCCTGATAACAGGTGAGTAAATCGGAATTCGTATTTCGGCTGATTTTAGAGGAATATTTTAAAGTTCCAAAACTCCACACTTAGAAGAATTTCCAAGTGAAACCAGTCAATGTTAGCCTATGAAGGAAATTCAAGTTACCGGTAAGTACGGTTAAAATTACTTTTGAGGATCAGTACTGGGCTGAAAGATGCAGCACTGAGGTCTCTCCTGATAACAGGTGAGTAAATCGGAATTCGTATTTCGGCTGATTTTAGAGGAATATTTTAAAGTTCCAAAACTCCACACTTAGAAGAATTTCCAAGTGAAACCAGTCAATGTTAGCCTATGGAAGGAAATTCAAGTTACCGGTAAGTACGGTTAAAATTACTTTTCAGGATCAGTACTGGGCTGAAAGATGCAGCACTGAGGTCTCTCCTGATAACAGGTGAGTAAATCGGAATTCGTATTTCGGCTGATTTTAGAGGAATATTTTAAAGTTCCAAAACTCCACACTTAGAAGAATTTCCAAGTGAAACCAGTCAATGTTAGCCTATGAAGGAAATTCAAGTTACCGGTAAGTACGGTTAAAATTACTTTTCGAGGATCAGTACTGGGCTGAAAGATGCAGCACTGAGGTCTCTCCTGATAACAGGTGAGTAAATCGGAATTCGTATTTCGGCTGATTTTAGAGGAATATTTTAAAGTTCCAAAACTCCACACTTAGAAGAATTTCCAAGTGAAACCAGTCAATGTTAGCCTATGAAGGAAATTCAAGTTACCGGTAAGTACGGTTAAAATTACTTTTGAGGATCAGTACTGGGCTGAAAGATGCAGCACTGAGGTCTCTCCTGATAACAGGTGAGTAAATCGGAATTCGTATTTCGGCTGATTTTAGAGGAATATTTTAAAGTTCCAAAACTCCACACTTAGAAGAATTTCCAAGTGAAACCAGTCAATGTTAGCCTATGAAGGAAATTCAAGTTACCGGTAAGTACGGTTAAAATTACTTTTGAGGATCAGTACTGGGCTGAAAGATGCAGCACTGAGGTCTCTCCTGATAACAGGTGAGTAAATCGGAATTCGGATTTCGGCTGATTTTAGAGGAATATTTTAAAGTTCCAAAACTCCACACTTAGAAGAATTTCCAAGTGAAACCAGTCAATGTTAGCCTATGGAAGGAAATTCAAGTTACCGGTAAGTACGGTTAAAATTACTTTTCAGGATCAGTACTGGGCTGAAAGATGCAGCACTGAGGTCTCTCCTGATAACAGGTGAGTAAATCGGAATTCGTATTTCGGCTGATTTTAGAGGAATATTTTAAAGTTCCAAAACTCCACACTTAGAAGAATTTCCAAGTGAAACCAGTCAATGTTAGCCTATGAAGGAAATTCAAGTTACCGGTAAGTACGGTTAAAATTACTTTTGAGGATCAGTACTGGGCTGAAAGATGCAGCACTGAGGTCTCTCCTGATAACAGGTGAGTAAATCGGAATTCGTATTTCGGCTGATTTTAGAGGAATATTTTAAAGTTCCAAAACTCCACACTTAGAAGAATTTCCAAGTGAAACCAGTCAATGTTAGCCTATGGAAGGAAATTCAAGTTACTGGTAAGTACGATTAAAATTACTTTTCAGGACCAGTACTGGGCTGAAAGATGCAGCACTGAGGTCTCTCCTGATAACAGGTGAGTAAATCGGAATTCGTATTTCGGCTGATTTTAGAGGAATATTTTAAAGTTCCAAAACTCCACACTTAGAAGAATTTCCAAGTGAAACCAGTCAATGTTAGCCTATGAAGGAAATTCAAGTTACCGGTAAGTACGGTTAAAATTACTTTTCAGGACCAGTACTGGGCTGAAAGATGCAGCACTGAGGTCTCTCCTGATAACAGGTGAGTAAATCGGAATTCGGATTTCGGCTGATTTTAGAGGAATATTTTAAAGTTCCAAAACTCCACACTTAGAAGAATTTCCAAGTGAAACCAGTCAATGTTAGCCTATGGAAGGAAATTCAAGTTACTGGTAAGTACGATTAAAATTACTTTTCAGGACCAGTACTGGGCTGAAAGATGCAGCACTGAGGTCTCTCCTGATAACAGGTGAGTAAATCGGAATTCGGATTTCGGCTGATTTTAGAGGAATATTTTAAAGTTCCAAAACTCCACACTTAGAAGAATTTCCAAGTGAAACCAGTCAATGTTAGCCTATGGAAGGAAATTCAAGTTACTGGTAAGTACGGTTAAAATTACTTTTGAGGATCAGTACTGGGCTGAAAGATGCAGCACTGAGGTCTCTCCTGATAACAGGTGAGTAAATCGGAATTCGTATTTCGGCTGATTTTAGAGGAATATTTTAAAGTTCCAAAACTCCACACTTAGAAGAATTTCCAAGTGAAACCAGTCAATGTTAGCCTATGGAAGGAAATTCAAGTTACTGGTAAGTACGATTAAAATTACTTTTCAGGACCAGTACTGGGCTGAAAGATGCAGCACTGAGGTCTCTCCTGATAACAGGTGAGTAAATCGGAATTCGGATTTCGGCTGATTTTAGAGGAATATTTTAAAGTTCCAAAACTCCACACTTAGAAGAATTTCCAAGTGAAACCAGTCAATGTTAGCCTATGGAAGGAAATTCAAGTTACTGGTAAGTACGGTTAAAATTACTTTTGAGGATCAGTACTGGGCTGAAAGATGCAGCACTGAGGTCTCTCCTGATAACAGGTGAGTAAATCGGAATTCGTATTTCGGCTGATTTTAGAGGAATATTTTAAAGTTCCAAAACTCCACACTTAGAAGAATTTCCAAGTGAAACCAGTCAATGTTAGCCTATGAAGGAAATTCAAGTTACCGGTAAGTACGGTTAAAATTACTTTTGAGGATCAGTACTGGGCTGAAAGATGCAGCACTGAGGTCTCTCCTGATAACAGGTGAGTAAATCGGAATTCGTATTTCGGCTGATTTTAGAGGAATATTTTAAAGTTCCAAAACTCCACACTTAGAAGAATTTCCAAGTGAAACCAGTCAATGTTAGCCTATGAAGGAAATTCAAGTTACCGGTAAGTACGGTTAAAATTACTTTTCAGGACCAGTACTGGGCTGAAAGATGCAGCACTGAGGTCTCTCCTGATAACAGGTGAGTAAATCGGAATTCGTATTTCGGCTGATTTTAGAGGAATATTTTAAAGTTCCAAAACTCCACACTTAGAAGAATTTCCAAGTGAAACCAGTCAATGTTAGCCTATGGAAGGAAATTCAAGTTACTGGTAAGTACGATTAAAATTACTTTTCAGGACCAGTACTGGGCTGAAAGATGCAGCACTGAGGTCTCTCCTGATAACAGGTGAGTAAATCGGAATTCGTATTTCGGCTGATTTTAGAGGAATATTTTAAAGTTCCAAAACTCCACACTTAGAAGAATTTCCAAGTGAAACCAGTCAATGTTAGCCTATGAAGGAAATTCAAGTTACCGGTAAGTACGGTTAAAATTACTTTTGAGGATCAGTACTGGGCTGAAAGATGCAGCACTGAGGTCTCTCCTGATAACAGGTGAGTAAATCGGAATTCGGATTTCGGCTGATTTTAGAGGAATATTTTAAAGTTCCAAAACTCCACACTTAGAAGAATTTCCAAGTGAAACCAGTCAATGTTAGCCTATGGAAGGAAATTCAAGTTACTGGTAAGTACGATTAAAATTACTTTTCAGGACCAGTACTGGGCTGAAAGATGCAGCACTGAGGTCTCTCCTGATAACAGGTGAGTAAATCAGAATTCGGATTTCGGCTGATTTTAGAGGAATATTTGTAAAGTTCCAAAACTCCACACTTAGAAGAATTTCCAAGTGAAACCAGTCAATGTTAGCCTATGGAAGGAAATTCAAGTTACTGGTAAGTACAGTTAAAATTACTTTTGAGGATCAGTACTGGGCTGAAAGATGCAGCACTGAGGTCTCTCCTGATAACAGGTGAGTAAATCGGAATTCGTATTTCGGCTGATTTTAGAGGAATATTTTAAAGTTCCAAAACTCCACACTTAGAAGAATTTCCAAGTGAAACCAGTCAATGTTAGCCTATGGAAGGAAATTCAAGTTACTGGTAAGTACGATTAAAATTACTTTTCAGGACCAGTACTGGGCTGAAAGATGCAGCACTGAGGTCTCTCCTGATAACAGGTGAGTAAATCGGAATTCGTATTTCGGCTGATTTTAGAGGAATATTTTAAAGTTCCAAAACTCCACACTTAGAAGAATTTCCAAGTGAAACCAGTCAATGTTAGCCTATGGAAGGAAATTCAAGTTACTGGTAAGTACGGTTAAAATTACTTTTGAGGATCAGTACTGGGCTGAAAGATGCAGCACTGAGGTCTCTCCTGATAACAGGTGAGTAAATCGGAATTCGTATTTCGGCTGATTTTAGAGGAATATTTTAAAGTTCCAAAACTCCACACTTAGAAGAATTTCCAAGTGAAACCAGTCAATGTTAGCCTATGAAGGAAATTCAAGTTACCGGTAAGTACGGTTAAAATTACTTTTGAGGATCAGTACTGGGCTGAAAGATGCAGCACTGAGGTCTCTCCTGATAACAGGTGAGTAAATCGGAATTCGTATTTCGGCTGATTTTAGAGGAATATTTTAAAGTTCCAAAACTCCACACTTAGAAGAATTTCCAAGTGAAACCAGTCAATGTTAGCCTATGAAGGAAATTCAAGTTACCGGTAAGTACGGTTAAAATTACTTTTCAGGACCAGTACTGGGCTGAAAGATGCAGCACTGAGGTCTCTCCTGATAACAGGTGAGTAAATCGGAATTCGTATTTCGGCTGATTTTAGAGGAATATTTTAAAGTTCCAAAACTCCACACTTAGAAGAATTTCCAAGTGAAACCAGTCAATGTTAGCCTATGGAAGGAAATTCAAGTTACTGGTAAGTACGGTTAAAATTACTTTTCAGGACCAGTACTGGGCTGAAAGATGCAGCACTGAGGTCTCTCCTGATAACAGGTGAGTAAATCGGAATTCGTATTTCGGCTGATTTTAGAGGAATATTTTAAAGTTCCAAAACTCCACACTTAGAAGAATTTCCAAGTGAAACCAGTCAATGTTAGCCTATGAAGGAAATTCAAGTTACCGGTAAGTACGGTTAAAATTACTTTTGAGGACCAGTACTGGGCTGAAAGATGCAGCACTGAGGTCTCTCCTGATAACAGGTGAGTAAATCGGAATTCGGATTTCGGCTGATTTTAGAGGAATATTTTAAAGTTCCAAAACTCCACACTTAGAAGAATTTCCAAGTGAAACCAGTCAATGTTAGCCTATGGAAGGAAATTCAAGTTACTGGTAAGTACGATTAAAATTACTTTTCAGGACCAGTACTGGGCTGAAAGATGCAGCACTGAGGTCTCTCCTGATAACAGGTGAGTAAATCGGAATTCGGATTTCGGCTGATTTTAGAGGAATATTTTAAAGTTCCAAAACTCCACACTTAGAAGAATTTCCAAGTGAAACCAGTCAATGTTAGCCTATGGAAGGAAATTCAAGTTACTGGTAAGTACGGTTAAAATTACTTTTGAGGATCAGTACTGGGCTGAAAGATGCAGCACTGAGGTCTCTCCTGATAACAGGTGAGTAAATCGGAATTCGTATTTCGGCTGATTTTAGAGGAATATTTTAAAGTTCCAAAACTCCACACTTAGAAGAATTTCCAAGTGAAACCAGTCAATGTTAGCCTATGAAGGAAATTCAAGTTACCGGTAAGTACGGTTAAAATTACTTTTCAGGACCAGTACTGGGCTGAAAGATGCAGCACTGAGGTCTCTCCTGATAACAGGTGAGTAAATCGGAATTCGTATTTCGGCTGATTTTAGAGGAATATTTTAAAGTTCCAAAACTCCACACTTAGAAGAATTTCCAAGTGAAACCAGTCAATGTTAGCCTATGAAGGAAATTCAAGTTACCGGTAAGTACGGTTAAAATTACTTTTGAGGATCAGTACTGGGCTGAAAGATGCAGCACTGAGGTCTCTCCTGATAACAGGTGAGTAAATCGGAATTCGTATTTCGGCTGATTTTAGAGGAATATTTTAAAGTTCCAAAACTCCACACTTAGAAGAATTTCCAAGTGAAACCAGTCAATGTTAGCCTATGAAGGAAATTCAAGTTACCGGTAAGTACGGTTAAAATTACTTTTCAGGACCAGTACTGGGCTGAAAGATGCAGCACTGAGGTCTCTCCTGATAACAGGTGAGTAAATCGGAATTCGTATTTCGGCTGATTTTAGAGGAATATTTTAAAGTTCCAAAACTCCACACTTAGAAGAACTTCCAAGTGAAACCAGTCAATGTTAGCCTATGAAGGAAATTCATGTTACCGGTAAGTACGGTTAAAATTACTTTTGAGGATCAGTACTGGGCTGAAAGATGCAGCACTGAGGTCTCTCCTGATAACAGGTGAGTAAATCGGAATTCGTATTTCGGCTGATTTTAGAGGAATATTTTAAAGTTCCAAAACTCCACACTTAGAAGAATTTCCAAGTGAAACCAGTCAATGTTAGCCTATGGAAGGAAATTCAAGTTACTGGTAAGTACGGTTAAAATTACTTTTCAGGACCAGTACTGGGCTGAAAGATGCAGCACTGAGGTCTCTCCTGATAACAGGTGAGTAAATCGGAATTCGTATTTCGGCTGATTTTAGAGGAATATTTTAAAGTTCCAAAACTCCACACTTAGAAGAATTTCCAAGTGAAACCAGTCAATGTTAGCCTATGGAAGGAAATTCAAGTTACCGGTAAGTACGGTTAAAATTACTTTTGAGGATCAGTACTGGGCTGAAAGATGCAGCACTGAGGTCTCTCCTGATAACAGGTGAGTAAATCGGAATTCGTATTTCGGCTGATTTTAGAGGAATATTTTAAAGTTCCAAAACTCCACACTTAGAAGAATTTCCAAGTGAAACCAGTCAATGTTAGCCTATGGAAGGAAATTCAAGTTACCGGTAAGTACGGTTAAAATTACTTTTCAGGACCAGTACTGGGCTGAAAGATGCAGCACTGAGGTCTCTCCTGATAACAGGTGAGTAAATCGGAATTCGGATTTCGGCTGATTTTAGAGGAATATTTTAAAGTTCCAAAACTCCACACTTAGAAGAATTTCCAAGTGAAACCAGTCAATGTTAGCCTATGGAAGGAAATTCAAGTTACTGGTAAGTACGGTTAAAATTACTTTTGAGGATCAGTACTGGGCTGAAAGATGCAGCACTGAGGTCTCTCCTGATAACAGGTGAGTAAATCGGAATTCGTATTTCGGCTGATTTTAGAGGAATATTTTAAAGTTCCAAAACTCCACACTTAGAAGAATTTCCAAGTGAAACCAGTCAATGTTAGCCTATGGAAGGAAATTCAAGTTACTGGTAAGTACGATTAAAATTACTTTTCAGGACCAGTACTGGGCTGAAAGATGCAGCACTGAGGTCTCTCCTGATAACAGGTGAGTAAATCGGAATTCGGATTTCGGCTGATTTTAGAGGAATATTTTAAAGTTCCAAAACTCCACACTTAGAAGAATTTCCAAGTGAAACCAGTCAATGTTAGCCTATGGAAGGAAATTCAAGTTACTGGTAAGTACGGTTAAAATTACTTTTGAGGATCAGTACTGGGCTGAAAGATGCAGCACTGAGGTCTCTCCTGATAACAGGTGAGTAAATCGGAATTCGTATTTCGGCTGATTTTAGAGGAATATTTTAAAGTTCCAAAACTCCACACTTAGAAGAATTTCCAAGTGAAACCAGTCAATGTTAGCCTATGAAGGAAATTCAAGTTACCGGTAAGTACGGTTAAAATTACTTTTCAGGACCAGTACTGGGCTGAAAGATGCAGCACTGAGGTCTCTCCTGATAACAGGTGAGTAAATCGGAATTCGTATTTCGGCTGATTTTAGAGGAATATTTTAAAGTTCCAAAACTCCACACTTAGAAGAATTTCCAAGTGAAACCAGTCAATGTTAGCCTATGAAGGAAATTCAAGTTACCGGTAAGTACGGTTAAAATTACTTTTCAGGACCAGTACTGGGCTGAAAGATGCAGCACTGAGGTCTCTCCTGATAACAGGTGAGTAAATCGGAATTCGTATTTCGGCTGATTTTAGAGGAATATTTTAAAGTTCCAAAACTCCACACTTAGAAGAATTTCCAAGTGAAACCAGTCAATGTTAGCCTATGGAAGGAAATTCAAGTTACTGGTAAGTACGGTTAAAATTACTTTTCAGGACCAGTACTGGGCTGAAAGATGCAGCACTGAGGTCTCTCCTGATAACAGGTGAGTAAATCGGAATTCGTATTTCGGCTGATTTTAGAGGAATATTTTAAAGTTCCAAAACTCCACACTTAGAAGAATTTCCAAGTGAAACCAGTCAATGTTAGCCTATGAAGGAAATTCAAGTTACCGGTAAGTACGGTTAAAATTACTTTTCAGGACCAGTACTGGGCTGAAAGATGCAGCACTGAGGTCTCTCCTGATAACAGGTGAGTAAATCGGAATTCGGATTTCGGCTGATTTTAGAGGAATATTTTAAAGTTCCAAAACTCCACACTTAGAAGAATTTCCAAGTGAAACCAGTCAATGTTAGCCTATGGAAGGAAATTCAAGTTACTGGTAAGTACGGTTAAAATTACTTTTGAGGATCAGTACTGGGCTGAAAGATGCAGCACTGAGGT